>JAOBAY020084700.1:0-10561 GCA_025331085.2 Zoanthus sociatus
CAAATATTCGAATCTCGGCAAACTGCCGGGATCGAACCGGGGACCTTGTGGTTGGAAAGCAGAGATCTTACCAACTGTGCAAACCACGTCCGCCCACATTAACATTTGAAATTGTAAAAATTAATGGTAATATTTGTTCAAGAAAGCGCTCCCTGCTGTTATACGTAGTCAGCGCGCGGTCAATAACTGCACATTTGTATCGCGGTTGGGATACATTTGAATTTGATCAGAGCCACGTGACCAATAATCGACAAATCACAATGCTCATTGCTTAAGGTCCCTATTTTGTTTCCCTTGAAAAAAAATAAAAGTTGTAATAGTAATTAGTAGATACCACACAAGTTAATAGTATTTTTTGCGCACGCTGATTGGCTAGCTCGAGGAAGATTAGCCAAGTACTATTCACCTCCGAGCAGCAGAAGAAAAATAAAATGGCTTCCCGTTTCGCTTCGGTTTCAAAATGTCACAAATTAAGTTACTGTTTGGTCCGTTTCGCGGCTTGGTAAATATGCACCACTACTTTCACTTCGGTGAATAATTGTTAACTATGACTCTCACCCTGATTAAGCGCGAGTTTTGACCAATGATTGTGAGTTTTACATCAAATCTGTATTAAAACAACCTATAATTTATATTTCAGGAGGTAATTGCACTGATGATGATGGGACCTTTCTTTGTATTGACGAAATAACCTCTACTATAAACTGTACAAACTTTCTTACTTTTGCACAATGCTACGGTATCCCGCTAAACAAATCCAGAACGTGTTCAAAAGTTCTTAAGCCAAAGCCTTTTTTTAGCAAGTATTGGAAATGTCTACGCGACCCCTACACTTATTTTTTTAACACAAACGAAACCAGTCAAGCTGGATGGTATTATGTTGGTATCAACTATTCAAATGACACGCAAGAGTGGACAGATCTTCCTCCAACTACTACGCCACCTACCACAGTCCCGACTACAGTCCCGACCTCTGTTTCAACAGCAAGTTCAACTACACGTAAGAAATCAACTACGAAGAAAATTTCAACTAAAAAGTGAGTATAAACAAACAATAAAAAAATCAAGTTTTAAGACAGTTAGGCAAGTGGAAATTACAAGCTTAATTACCTTTAATATGATGTTTTTAACTCCTTCATTGCGAAGCAATATGGACGAGTTATTGTGGAGAGGGAGAACACGGCGTTAACAGAAATCTGGCTCCTTCTGTATGTACCGTAGACATAGTAACACAGATTACGTAAATGCAGTTTTAACCAATGAAAAACACTAAAATAAAGCTCATGACTTTCGACCAATCAAGAAGCAATTCCTCCGGTACGCACGGAAAGACCCAGAAATCGCCTGGTGGAGATTGCAGGTTGGAGTCGAAACGTCGCGTTTTTTTCGGAAAAACAACGAGAATGTTGAGACAATCGGAGAAATATATTTAATTGTTTATGTTATATTTGTTGTTCTCATTTTTTCAATCGTGCATATCGACACTTACTAATTGGCAAAATTATCATAGTGATATTGCATTTGAAAAGTGTTATCCCGAGTTTAGTTGCATCCTTAGTGCTTTTTCGGAACAGCGTTACTTTCATTTTGAAAATTTGTTCTCACACCGGTTGTAATATACCTGCACGAGGTGACTATAGCTGACATAATACGTGAGCCTCCACCAGTAAGAGCATCGAAAACCATCTGAGTAATCTTACAAAACGTCATTAATCCAAAGACTAATTAGGGATACGAAAAAGATGTCGGATGCCTTACTGAGTTACGAGCCGAAGCTAAGCTAAAACTAAATCCTTTATGAGCCAAGTGGCCGATTGAGCCGGCGGTTATTTCCTCTTTCTGTTGTGGTATTTGGATGAGAGTGTACAAGTTTTACTGTATGAAGATAAGAAAAAAACAATCTCGATCTTTTACGAGCCAAGTTGCCCATGGAGCCGGTGCTTATCTCCGCTTTTTGATTTTATTAGGGAGGATTCATTATTTATCATTTTATTAGGGAGGATTCTTTGTTTATCATTTTATTAGGGAGGATTCTTTGTTTATCATTTTATTAGGGAGGATTCATTATTTATCGAGAGGACCGGGTCGTGTAACTTGAACCAAACTTGTTGTTCTTTTTCAAAGCCCGTTTTGAATTTCAAGCAATTTTTTAACACCCGTCCAAGGTTCCTAAAAAAATTCAAGACTTTGTCTGAAAAGAAAGACAGTAAAAATAAGAAATAATTGTGTTCTGTCACCGTTTGATGTAAATATGACATTGTTTGAAGTATTCGAAGTATTTTATTCTATAAACCACTGTACATGCAGCACCACTTTCAAATTGTTATTTTTTCAAAAGTCAGTCGTGAGCAGCACACAGAACCAACTTAGCATTTAAATACTGACTTTAATCTCCAATGTGTTTCCGTCATTTTCCCGCTAAAATTTTTCAAGACCCGGCATTTTGCAGCAAAAATTAATGCAAGACCCTTTCCCTTTTTACACGACCCGGTCATCCCGTTAAATAATGAATCGTCCCTTAATTGATTATTTTTTTTAGGGATGACAGACGGAAACGAAGCCTAGAAAGATCATTTGAAACAGCGATATACGAGAGACAATTTTCGCCCATTAAGAGATACAGAAGAGATTCTTCGAATCAAAATGCTACCGAAAATAACACTACAGAAACTGGCACTAAACCTCAGAGACGTTGTGCAGTGATAGAGGAAAAGGCTGCCCCGACCGACCCTCCCACACCAGCTCCTGTCACCCCTCCAACGTATTCAGAACAGACGTCATTGCTGTACACTTTTGATGTTTCTGTGTCCAACTGTTTGTATTGGAATGAACAAGAAGAGACATGGACTACAGAAGGATGCAAGGTAATAGATAGTAGAAATACAATCCATACCAAAATAACCCCCGAATAACTCATGCTCTGATTGGTTATCTCATATCGTGAGGGCCTGGGTACAAATCCCATAATTATCATAATTGCGTAACAAGACTTGTATAGCATGAAAGACCACAGTTTAAAATAGCAAAATTCCAACATTAACGATGTATAGCTGGTTTAAAATACAAGTATTTCCTAAGAAATGTATAGGTTGCGGACAGTTTTGGAAGCCATACTTTTGAAATTCGTGTAATAGCTTTAAATAGGTAACAATTGATCCTTTTAACACCAAACTTTGGGATTTTGCTATTTTCAGTATGGTCTTTGTTTCTGTTTAGCTGTTATTTCGCAGTTATGAGAATTTAACTGACTTTTACTCAGGTCCTCATGGTATGAAAGTTGGCAATAGTTCGCTTTTTTAAAACTGTATAATGTACTAGTATTGGACATTGACTCACAAGTTTATAACTATTTATTTAAGTCTAATCTCAAGACTCGTGACCGTTGCTGTGAATTTTAAATGTGCTGCTGAGTGTAAACTAATAATTGCCTCAAGAGAAACCCTTAGGGTATGACCGCCGGCGAATTAGTTAATTTCAAGTCATTAGCCGAGAGTGTAAAAACAATAATTGTGATTGGTTTAAAAGCTTATGATTTGTCGAGCGAAACTAATGCTAGAATGTATTGTCAAAGGTAAAGAGTGACGAGGCAATTATCAAAGTTATTCATTAGCACACTTAAACAAAGATTTCAAAATATTTGCAGTTTCTTTTCAGAGTTTTTTTTGTACCAAAAACAAACACCGAGATCATCCAATGAGATTTGGGCAAAAACTATTTGTTCCGATTTATATTGATTTAGCTTTAATAAGCGGAGGTGTTTAAAAGTTTGTAATGGAACTTAAAAGTTTTGCAAAGATAAATATTAAATATTGAAAACGGTACATGACGGGCAAATAAACGAACAAATACCATGAACCGAAGAAGGCTACAAAATGTTTCCAAGAGTCTAGCTTGAAATATGGTGTGGAAGATTACTTTTCCCAAAGAACTGCTGGAATGTTAGTAAGTGATAGAGCTACACTAAAAACCTTTTGCACAGGAAGCCGATAACGCAAACGCGTCTTAATTGGGTAAGCTATCCTAGAGTGTGATTTGTTTTGAACTATATTGTTTAATTCTTAGTAGTCCCGCTTTGTAGCTTAACAATCACAAACAAAAGCTTCAATAATCGTGTACAGGGGCGTAGCCAGCAATGGGGGTTTGCAGTACTTACCACTGATCAAACAATTTTTGCGATTTGGACCCCCCTCCCCATCCCTCTTAAAAATACTGGCTCTGTTTTTGGTGTGGAACTGGGTTAGGTCTGATAATTGGTTTATAGGGCTTGAAATATTAAGAGGCCGTTTAAAATTATAGGTAAGTTAATCTTTTTGACGTACATTTTAAGATTTTCATACCGTTTTACTATGCTCGTGGATGAACGAGAATCTTATCATCCCCCTAATATCACAACTGGTAGCTGCAGGAGCCCATTTATAAGTAGGAGCGAGCAACTTCCATGTTTTAGTGTCGCGGCGTTTTCACGAACCGACTTATTTTTAGTTCAGTCCTCGCGAATCCAGACCAATCACATGCATGCATACTTAATTAATGACGTCACTGGAAGTTTGTATGAATTGTGTGATTCATCCGGGACCGGAACTTCAACTGGAGTTTCACACGAATAGCGATTTAAAAATAAACCAGTCCGTGAAAATGCCTTGACATTAGTCTAGTATGGGAGTTGCTCGCTCCTAATTATGGCATGGCTCCTGGAAGGCGTTAGTCATTAGTCACCCAGGTAATCACATTTTTGTCGGCAGGTTGGCGAAAACACGACTTTGACATTAATCCAGTGCTTTTGTTCTCACTTGACGTCGTTTGGAGGAGACGTTTTAGTGGCTCCAAATCCCATCGACTTTGACAAAGTGTTTGCAGGCTTTAGTAACTTGGCCGACAGCGGCAACGTAGCAGTTCTTGGGACTGTTGGTGGGCTATTTCTGATCTACTTTCTGGTAGTGCTAATTGCACGACGAGCTGATAAAAGCGACGCAGAAAAGGTAAAACATCCCATCCTCTCCTCCTTTGTCTCACATCCCTTTCACAGTCCTGACTTTATTCATTTTTCAGGGGAGATTACTAGGTTTGAATAGCGTCAAAGATCGTTTGGATATACCGGCTTACCGGATGACCATTTTGTCTATTTCACATTATTTTTCTAATTTACTTTTGTTGTTTTTATTTAGAATAAAAATTACGCAAAGCAACCGACGTTTCGGAACCACCATGGTTCCATTTTGAAGGAGCTACGAATTTACTTTTAATAGTTCTTAAGTGACAGAAATGGATCTTTTAAGCTCATTTGCATATAAACAAAGATACAGAAGAAAAGTTTAGTACAATAAGGGTCATTATTAAGTCAAGCAAAAACTTTATCACGAATTGAATCAGATTGTATTTTTAGCGCTAGTTTGTGATCTCTGATAAACAGCATTTCATAAGTTAAACGTTCATGTTTTCAAGTGCATTTCCTCTTTACAATTAGATCTCGAGGACGAATGGACTACGAGTCAATAGTCCATCAAGCAGTAGGCGGAATGAGCTATTTAAACTCGTAGTATATTTGGCCTAGAGGTCTAATTGTTTTAATATAAACCTACTAATCGAGCAAAAAAGTATGTACAAATTAAATTATCGATAAAATCCTCTGATATTATCTGATATTATAAAATAAACGGGGCTCATTACTATTTTGATCCGCCATCTTTTCTCTACTAGGAGGCTATCACAAATAGACCTCTAGGTCCCCGGTTCAATTCTTGCTTTTCCGACATTCGATTATTTGTGCAACCTTCTCTTTCACCTAGGCTAACTCAGATTTCCATCCTTCCGGGTTAGATAAATGAGTAGCAGGGTTTGATTGGGGTAACCTGCTATGGATTAGTGTACCGTCCTGGAGGAATCAAAGATTCTCATCCGCTTAACACTGCAGGAGATACAGTGCCAGCTCCATGGGCCACTGGGCTCGTAAAGGATTTAGCATAGCTTAAACATAGGTCTAATGTCTTAGTTTTTCATACCATGACATTGAGACAGATGTTGGCCAATCGCTGATTATTGTTGTTTTGCGTAAGTTTTATTTATATTTCTCTTGTAACGAACAATGAATGAAATGAATTGGAGTGGAAAGAGAAATGCTTGCCTTATATGGACGAGAATTAGCTTATTAATTGATGTATAGCTTCTTTATTGTTTATGTTAATTATGGATTTTCTAACTTACTGCTTCTTTGTACATTTGAAAAATCCAGGTTTTTTTTTAGGCCACTTAAAAAAAATCCCGGTTTATCTTCAGCGCGCGCACTGATTTGTGCCAGCGCATTGACGTTTTTTAAACTTTTTATAAAAGTAATATATGACGAAAAAGTTGAAAAATATTTTCCCTGTTGCGTAACAATTAACAGAAAGACAAACCATTCGGCCGGCAGCATATTGCGACATTCGATTGTTTTAAAACATTTGTGTCACACTCGCTTAACCAATCAAGATCCATTTTAGAAATCTCACTTTGTCCACGTGCACTTAATATATTGTATTGTAATATGGACCGTGTAATAACTTAGTTTGGTAGTTGGTGGTGCAGATTTATTCCCGAACTAACTCAATAGTCCACAAAACCCTAAAAAAAATAAAAAAGAAAAAATAAGCGCTCACTGAATTTTGAGGAAACTTTGGTGATAAACAGAGATTTCTTTTAAGTGGCCTTAGTGTGTTTTTACTGATACGTCGTGCATACCATATTTGTTTATTAATTCAACTCCGTCATATCCAGATTCCGGGTGTAATAGTGATCAGGGCGCGTGGTGGTTCAGAACACAAATATGAAGTGACTGTATCAACTGGAACGTTTGGCGATGCTGGGACAACTGCGAACGTATCCTTAATTCTTGGAGGCGAAAAAGAAGAAAGCGAAACCTTACCGTTGTTCGGATTGAAAAAGGACCATAGTCCATTCATACGTGGCAGTGTTAACGTTATCGTGGCTTGCTTACCCAGCAGCATTGGTCCGCTAAAGTACATCAAGATATGGCACGATAACACAGGTATTTAGTGAGGTACAGGAGTATAGTCTGACCGAGAAGATCAAATATGTAGTCGCTTTTCTGCATGTAAATGTATACTTGTATTAATTAAGGGTTAGTTACTGCTGGATGTGAGTGGTTATTTACAGTTACACCCACACGTTGGCGATATAATGAAGAAATTTTAATGATGCACGAAGCGAACTACGAACTTAAAGTAGCTAAGCCTTTTAATTTGCAATCTGAGAAATTCTTCTCACTACGGCGGTGTGTTTCTTAAGCCCGGTACACCGGTAAATCGTACCGACGTTCCCCGACGGCTGTACCACCTTTCCCCAGCAAAGGAGTCTTGGAACTTTTTAAGGTCACTAGACAAAAACATTTTACAACAGTAACGTGTGATTTAAAAGTTATCCCTTCCATAATTGTAATAGCTATTATTAAAAGTTTCACATAGAAATAGGTGCTGTTGTGACTTGATACTCTTACAAAAAGTTGATAGGCATTTTTTCAAAAGTAAAACCTGGTATTTTTTTTTTTTGGTTTCTCAAATGCTCAAAATTGCATTATTTTCCAGAACCCGAAGGTTCAAAATAATTCTGGGTGATGCCCCCCAGACCCCTTTAGATACTTGACGATTCGGCCCTTGATGACCTCGTACCCACTCCAGGTGTACCTGCTTTCCCACTTAGTGTACTCCACTTCCCAAGCCTTAAGAAACACACTGTTAATGGAGGTAAACAGTAAGGCCCACAGCTAATAACAGAGGCCGTGTGATATCTCAAACAGATATGGCAAACACGATCATGCTTATTGTTGGATGTTCCTATTCAAAGCTGCTTTAAATGGGAAAGTTTTCAGTTCTGAAAATAGGATTTGCAAATGGAACATGAGCTTTTTATTTTTGACGAGGCGAGCGATTATCGTCAGCAGGTGATCTATTTATCGCGCTTCTTAGAATAATTTTGCACTAGTGATGGCAAGTGAGAGCTACGATGATTATATGAAGGGTGACTGGAAGTCAAAGGACCGCTGTTGAGTATGTATGCACTTGAAGTTGATTTTGAATTGCAACAAATGAATGGTAAGGTTGGTGGCCCTTCTGGAGTTGTTGCCAAGGTTTTGAACGGCTAGTGCATTTAGTACCAGATCTCTGTTGAATATCTTTAACAAGGGAAATAAATTAAAGCAGATGCGTTCTTAAGCTCCCTATTATTGAGAATTGAAGGTGACGGCGATTGTGTCAGGGTTTATGAGCTCACAGCACTTTTGTCTCTTACTTCTTTTATATTTGTTTTCAAAGCCATCTTTACCCAAAATGTTTTCAAACCCCTAAGTTTTCAGATTTTGACGTTTTTTTGGTATATGAAACACTATCAGTCTGCTTAGAATTGTTAGATATAATTTATAAACTTGCGAAAAGTACACCAACTCAATGCCAACACATAGCTTCTAACCAATAAAAAACACTAAAATAAAGCTTACCCCGATACTCAACCAATCAAGAAGTACTTCCTCCAGTTCGCACAGAAAGGCCCATTTATTTTTATGAAGGTATTCCTGATCATTTTAGACCTGACATCGGAACTGACTTTTTTGAGTCTTGTGTTATTGATTACTACAGCCAAAAACAAATAAACTTTTTATTTGGACAGTATTATAGATGTTTTTATTCAAATTTACGTAATTTCCCTCAGGATATATTTTCTGATGCTTCTGACCTTTTACTGCTTGGTGACTTTAATATTATAATCTTTTAACTTGCAAATCAAATCCTGAAAAATGTTTAATGCGTAAGCTTGAAACAATGACGAGTAGTCACAACTTGGTACAACTCATTAAGGAACACACGAGAATATCTGAACAATCAAGAACATAAATAGATCTGATTTTTACCAGTTCATGGCATCGCTCTTGAGACTGATTACGGTGTTTTTTACCTTTCTCTGAGTGATCACTGAATGGTCTACTGCATTGCCAAAGTTGATGTAAAAAATGCCCCTGGCAAAGTTATTGAGTATTGCTCTTATAAATCATTCGATGAAGAAAAACTTATCAAGGATTTATAAGGCATCGATTGGAGCCTTTTGGAAAATGAGTCAGATGTGAAGGATGGTATCCTAAATTTTAATGAACTGTTCACTGTTTTTGCAATTTCGCACGCTCCCAGAAAAAAATCCAGTATTAAGGGAATTTACCATCCTTAGATGACATCTGCTTTATCAAAGGCTATGCATGAAAGAGACCCTTTTCACATAATAGCAATCAAATCAAACTCAAAATATCATGGCACTTCTACATTTCATGATAACATATGGACAATGGAAAATTAACAAATGCAGTGTTCTTTGACTTGCAATTGTAGAAAGCGTTTTATCAGTTACTGAATATATAACTGAGGTCTGTTGTTGGTCTTAATGACATTTCTTTAAAATAGTTTAACTGGTACTTAAACAACAAAATCCAAGTAACATCCATTGGCTTTACGTTGTCTGCTGCTGCTCCGGTAAATGTGGGGTTCTCCAAAGAAGTATTTTTGCGACTCCTGTTGTTTTTAATATACGTCAATGATCTGGCAATATGTCCCATTAAAGGTGACTTTGTCCTTTATTCTGCTGATAAAGTTTCGTTTTGTTCCTCCAAGATTCGATGCCCAAGATTTGGAACATCAACTAAATTTAGATTTGGCTGTAATCTGTCAATGGTTTAACAGGAATCTACTGACTTTAGATACCTCTAAATGTAAATTTGTGATTTTTGGAAGTAGAAGAAAATTGAACAGTATTAGTTTGTTGAAATTTACGCTGGTAAATCTGTTATAGGTAGAACTGACACTTTTAGATATTTAGGAATTATTAATAATTTATGAGAAGGTGATATGACATGACATGATCATATTGATAACTTAGCTAAAGAAACAAGCCAGAGAATTGGCATCATTAGACGAGTAAGACATTTAGGATGACTTTATGTAATAGTCAATGGCCTCCTATTTAATTATGGTGATATAATACGGGAGAACAAAAATAACGAAGTGTTGGTGAAGTTTCTCCAAACTCTACAAAATAAAGTCGCTAAAGATATTTTAGATAGCCCTATCAGAAGTTCAACAACTAAAGCAAAAACATTTTAGGTTTTAAATTATTTTCTTGCTGGCAAAAGTTTCATCTCTTAGTTACTTTATATAAATGTTTAAATAATGAAATTACCTATTCATGATCTATCATCGAAGCTGATAAAGAACAAGTAGATACACGTACGGAAAACCTTCGCCTACCCCGTGTAAATACGTCCAAGAATTTAACAGTGAGACAAATTACAAACTACTATGACAAATTACTTAAAAAGATTAATCATAATAGTCTGCAGAATTCTAGATACTGCGACTTACTTATCTTAATTCACAAAGCTATTCATAATTCATCACCTACGTATATTTCTAGTATTTTTAATGAGCGCAAATATTTTCAAACTCTTAAAGGAAAAAATGAGCTTTATTTTTAACAATTTCGCACCCTCCAACAATTTATAGATCTAAAAATATTTGCAGCGGGCTGCACT
>JAOBAY020084710.1:0-10560 GCA_025331085.2 Zoanthus sociatus
ATATCTAAAAA
This sequence comes from Zoanthus sociatus, assembly GCA_025331085.2. NCBI lineage: Eukaryota > Metazoa > Cnidaria > Anthozoa > Zoantharia > Zoanthidae > Zoanthus > Zoanthus sociatus. Next base: position 12 of record JAOBAY020084710.1, read on the forward strand.
TTTAAGATGCACATTTAAATAAACCAAAAATCCGCAGCATTCTCATAGCCTTGGGATATACTAGTTATTACAGTATGTTGTGCCTCTTTTTTTGTTATGAATTAATCTTTAATGGAGCCGAAACCAATGTAGATTTGCACACAATTTAGACATCCAGCTGATGACAGTAACTGTTTTGCAATTTTTTCAGAAGCATTCTAGATAAGTCTGTTCTGACATCTCTTAGACTTGCAGATATCAAACTGAAAAAACAATTCTTTATAAACTTTTATAATAAACTTAATTTATTTAATAAGAGTGATACTAATTAATTACTATTAACAGTGTTCTCCCTAATAGCTCCAATTAGGCTATAAATTTTTAAAAATTATTGCTGATCATAAATCTTTAATGCTATAACAGGTAGAGAACTTTCTAGAGGGGAGGGAAGTACTTCATACGTTTTATGAGTAACGCAAACTGATCTGGTACCTCTACAGTATAAATTCTTGTTAAAATGACAGTTACTCTTTCACTAGCAAATATTTTCCCAAAAGAGAAGAATTGATAAATTATATAATCACATTCATTAGGTATTTAAGATGTACTTTAATACTGAATGCAATTAATTGAATGATAAACAACCTTTTTAATCAATTTGGAAGCAAGAAGTGACATTCACAAGGATATGCATGACTTTTAATTTCTTTTTATATTTTTTACTTTTCTATCCTAATATTAATTGCCATATTTTTGCTAATTCTCCTTTTTCGCATGTTTTTTTTAATACTTTACTTGTGTGTAAAAGCTACATGAAAATGATAGTACTCAATCTTTTAGTGTCCTAACTCAAAAACCTAATGGTTATTTTAGGCACTAGGTATTTCTTCAAAACTATAATTATAGCTGTTCCTTTTTTCAAAAAGATTACAATTTTCAATGTGCGACCCAACAAAGTCCTATTGAAGAAGAAATTAGACAGAGGAGATGGCAGTGGATTGGGCACATCCTGAAACGAGGCTAGTGCATTCAACATCAAGTACTGAGGTGGAACCCACAAAGGCAACAGGAAAGAGGAAGACCAAGGAGCACCTGGTGAAGAGATCTGGAGGGCAAGATGAGGACTGCGAAATGGAATTGGCGGGAACAACTCCAAAGCACCGCTCAGGACAGTAAAGAGTGGAGAAGGGAGGTTATTGGCATATGTCCCACAAGAGGCCAAGGGTATCAACTCTGACTGTTTGTCTTAAAATAATGCTAAAAATATAAATATTAGCTCCTTAATGCAGAACTAATTGTATCAGTGATTATAATCTTTTTAATTATGTTATCTACAACACTTGACAAATACAATTAACCAAATCTGGCGTATTTTTCAGAAAACACCAACCTCCACTAAGTGGTAAAAAGAAACCACCTTGACCACTTCTTCTTAAATAGTCCCACATCCAACAAGCTGGCCCAAGACTTATCTCCTCTTCTGGACTAAAATAACGAACTCTGATTGGTCTGCTGGGTTCAACTGAAACATCATAATATGGACTGAGCTCAAAGGGTATTTTAATTCGAGGGTAACTTTGCTCACATTGTAAAGCTGATGCACCAAATGTTGTACTGCATCCTCTGAAGTTCCGTACATCTTCAAGGTCCACTGTTGCAGAAACAACTTCAACATCTTGTAGTGAGAACTGAGAACCCTGAGCAACTACTTCTCCATTTACAATAATCATAGAGCAGCCATCATAGTAAACTCGTTCACCATCACAGCCATGGAGATTAGAATACATGTATATTCCACCAGCCTATGATAGAAACAAGTGTCACTATTAAATTAATTTGAAATTATAAACTTAATTTGACCTACAAAAGAGTAAAAGTACTGCAACTCATAAAAAAGATAAATAAGTACATCTTGAAAACAACTTTTTTAAATAAAAACAGAAGAAAATAGTTGTTCATTCCAAAGACATATCAGCCATCTTCAAAACTGCCTTGTAATGAAGTGAGCCCATTGTTGGGAGACAAGAGACAGCAAAAATGGAGTTGGAACAGATAGAGCTTCTTAGGCAATCGTGGGGAACAGATTGAAAAACAATAAATTCTAGTTGTCAGTGGTAGCTAAATAAATAAATAAAATAAACACTTTATTTAACGTCAATTGTGAAGGAAGTGGTTGCCCATTCTTCCTAGCCAGAGGCTAATTTTTAATCGCTTGATGACTCAGATCTTTGTGTGGATGTTGAATTTGCAGAGGAAGAAAAACCAAAGTACCCAGAGAAAAACCATCAGAGTTAGATTAAGATCGACAAATCTCTGCCACCTGCAAAGCCAGGAATCGATCCCAGGTCATAGCTCGGGTGGAAGATGTGACTGATGGCCATTATGCCAACCTGACTCCCCTTGTAGCTTCTTGTACCTAGTGATCGTTGACTTGAAACCCATAGTACAGTATAGAGGATCAAATCTTGATGAGAATAAGTAAAAGTTCTTTGTGAAAAAAGTGGTTAATTGATGTTCATGAGGGATGAAAAACAGTTGGGGGTGGGGTACATTAGTTGGAGATGGGGTACAATAGTTGGGAATGGGGTACAATAGTTGGGGATGGGGATGATGGTGGAAAAGAGGGTTTGGGTTGGAATTAGGAAAAATGGAAGAAAAATGGGGAGAAAAAGAAAAACAGGAAAATAAATGCAACAAAAATCAGATTTTTTTCCTTTTTATTAAATTAAAAACAATTAGAAATAAACATTAAGTAGTAAGAACAAAAAAAATAACAAAAAGTCCATTGAATTTCAATAGTGTTTCATCACATATCACTCTTCCTTAATATGTATGCTTTAGGCTGATTGTTAACTGTATTTTCAGAATCCTGGCATTATTACTTTATTTCACACTTACCTTTACAGTAGCTGCACATATTGCATCTACCCTTCTATTGAGTTTGCGAAGCTCATGATGACTTCCACTGGAATTAGTGATAATTTCCACACCTTCAAGAGGCATGTGGTTGCTGTTTAAAGAAAACAATTCTTGACAAATCTCAGATCCTATACAGGTGTCCTTTGTTGCTATGACACCATCACCGAAGGGGACAGTCTCTTGACCAAAAATCTCAGATATTACACATGGAAGAAAAAAATCTTCTGTAACACATTTCTGTCAGTATGAGAAAAAAGCACAATTTCACTAAGTCTAATTTTGAACAGTATTAGAAGTGTAATTAAAAATAACTTTTTCCTCACCATCTTTTTATAAATTCAAAAACTCAATATGATCAAACTATTAGATAAAAATCAACAAAAAAATTTTCATTCTAACAATACTAACAGTACTCATTAGATTACCTACTTAAGGAACCCTACATTGCTTGAACAGCTGTCCATAGCTGTGAACTTTCAGACCTGCACATTTTTTATATGGTAGCCCTGGCATTCTATTAAGAAAAATTTCCTTTCTGGTAAATCGATACTTACAATCATGCATGTAAGCTAGAACGACAGTAAATTTTGCCCAGACCCTAACTCCATAAATAGTAACAAATCTAATAAAACTTCATGAATAAATTAAGTATGTCCCATTAAGAAAATGTGCCTTTTACAGTATTATGCAGGCTTTTTCATTTGACGTGTGTGATTGCATGCACATACGTAGGCACATGCATGAACTAAATTACAAGTGCTTTTAATTGCATGTGTGAAATGCAAAATTAGATCAAGTTTGCACAACCTGAAATTAGTGAAAAATAGTTCTGCTGTATAGGAAGTGTAGATTAAACAAGCTAATTTGATGAGAGTGTGGTTAACCACATTTTTATTGGCTTTCAATACCTTTTAGTTTTTTAAAACAATGATACTGCAGTAATTAATAAGATCCATTTTACTTTAATTATACATCTAGTTTCAAATAGTGGTGTATTAAAATACATTAAATTATAAAGTAACATGACTCTTGAATAAATTGGGTGTTTTATGTTGGACACATTTTGTTTAAACAGCTAGGTGACCATGATTTTTATTTAGTACTCCCTATTTTGCACCCAAAAAAGTACATGTGCAAATCGCCCGCCCAAATTGGTTCACGTGGGCATTATCACTGCACGCTTGTATTTTGCTCGTGAAAAGGCCTGTAAAACAGTCCCATTTTAATTTTCTAGTTTTTGAATATTATGTTTTTGATAGGTAACTAAAGCTGTTAAGTTTCAACTAGTAAATCATGAGAGTAATTGATAGTTTAACTGCATTCAATACACACATGAGCAAATAAAAGATTTGTTGAATCCACTCAACCTACTTTTCAACAAGTTCAAAAAATGTTGATATCTTTCTGTTTATAAATAAATTTGCCCTTAGGATTTATTTTGAATGAGAGTTTGATAAAAGTTTGTTTAGCCTTTTAAATCATTGTGTATTAATCATTAAAAGAATCTAATCAGGTCAGTTACCTAATTCAAGTCATGTAATGCCTCTATCTGAAAATGCCTCAATGACTCTCAAAAGAGGTTTCCTTAACCTCCAGACCAGTTACAGTAATTCTATTGACGTTTCTTTAATTTCAATATATTTTGTACTGTGTAATTATCTTTTTTATTTAATACAAGTTATGCTTGCAAAGTGCTTCGACAATGACCTGTTTGTCATATTGTTTATAGAAATGCCCTGATGGTCAGTACAGTACTGCTGGATCTGGAGAATGCCACTTGTGTCCTGCAGGAAGGCAATGCATGAATGGCTCCACCCCTATATTACCTAGTGACTGTATTGCAGGGACATACAGCCCAGCAGGGGAGGGATACTGCAAAACATGCCCTTTAGGTATTGTACACTTTACAGTATTGCTCTAAAGTCTTGCTGTTGTTATCAAATTATAAGTTTTTTGAGTAAAATCTCATGAGTTTTGTGCCGATAATGTATATTGTATTGTATTTGCATAAAAAACTCCACATAAAAAAATATTACAAACTACTGGCAGTAGATGGTTGAGTTTGGAGACAACATATCAAGTCAACATGATGATCATTATCATATTACAGCTGTATTTCAAATATGAATTGTTCTTCAGTCAGAAATTGTGTTATTTTGTATTATGTGCAAGTAATATTTTGAGGGCCATTTACAAAATTATAATTAAGTGGCTGGAGCTAAGTAGGAAAATTTCTGTTTTAGGTACGTTCAGCCATAGCTTAGCTGCATTTTGCTCTCCCTGTCCAACTGGTTTCACGTGTGATGACCCCAGTAGTCCACCTCAACTGTGTGCTGTAGAGAAATATTGGAATAATGCAGGAAAGGTAAGCTGTACTCAAAGATACCAATGAACAGCTAAATTCCAAACTCAAATGAACTATGAGCCAAAGCCCTGAGAAGTTGAATGATCTATTTCTGCATTAGCTTTGCATGCTCAACACAAGGCAAAATATTCTGTGATCATCGCCATAAGGAATTTAAGTTTGAAATGCAACTGCTCCTGCTTGTCATCTTCTTCAACCACATCTGGTGTTGATCATAAAAATATCAATCTAAATTACTGTTGCTCTGACCAAGGGATAAGGCTTGAAATGTCACTTCCTTACTCTACTTACGGTGAGAATCTAAAAACTTAATTTAACCTTCAGTTGACTAAATTACTGTTGCTCTGACCAAGGGATAATAATTTATGATTGAGATGTCAGCTCCTTATCGTACTTAAGGTGATGGTCAGTATTTTAATTCAATCTTATGCTGACCAAATTACTTTCGCTCTGACTAAGAACTAAAACAAAGCAATTGAACGATTGAATGAAGTATTTGCAACCTAACCTTGAATTAAGCTCAAAACAGTGAATATATTGTAATATACTACACTATGAATGTTTTCACAGATACCTAGATGTTCTCCATGCCCTGCTGGTTACAGATGTGAGAATGCCACCCAGCCACCTGTTCCTTGTGAAACTGGTTCATACTCACCTGAAGGCACACCCAGATGCATTGTTTGTAGTGCAGGATTTCAGTGTCCAGACCCCTCCCAGTTGCCCCAGAGCTGCCCTGAAGGCACTTACTCATCCCAGGTGATCAAATGTAACTGTAGATGCAGTGCCATCAATAAGTTCTGGAGAAGGTTACCATAGACAAAAAGTAGGCAGTTAATATATAGTTTGTGAGAGACTGAAGGCCCCTGAGTCATTAAGAGAGTCTGGTGGTATTCTCCTTAGGAAAATTTTGAGATTTTGGCACCCCAAAAAAGCATTTTCTTGGATTTTGGCAAAAATCCACCACTCTCATAACTGTTAGCAATTAACAGTCATGTTTAGTTGTACATGATTCAAGTGAAGTGAAGCCAAATTTGCAGGCAGTACTCAAGTTTGATTTGAAACAAAGAGTTAGATTACTAAAAAGTTTAATTTGATCAAAAAAATTGTCTTTATAAAACCAACTCCATTTACTGTAATAGCATCAGAAGTCATTGTACAAAAGTGAAAACTTCTTTTGTACAATGACTTCTGAAAACAATGACTTCTACAATGAAGAATTTTAGATTACTACCGCCTGATTAGCCTAATTGGTAAGGTGGCAGTCTATCATGTGGGAGGCTCAGGTTTGATTCCTGGCCGGACCAACACTCAGGTTCTTAAAATAATTGAGGAGAAAGTGCTGCCTTTGCTCTAACATCTACAAACAGTTAGACTTTCGTGTCTTCTCGGATAAGGACGTTAAACTGTAGGTCCAGTCTCTCGACACTCTATCGAGGGACTTAAATTCAAATAATGTAGTTTGTTTTAAGAACAATGTGTGAGGTATTCAGGTCCTGGATTTGCTTGGAAAGGTTCTGGGAAGTCATGGAAAAGTCCTTGAGTTTTACATCAAATAAATAGTGGAAACCCTTGTTTGTACAGAGCTGCCCAAAAGGAGCACTGGAGAAATATTACCAATCATTGGATAGAATTTGTCATTGTCTGAAAAATATCCTTGATAAAAAAAAGCAGTAAAAATTGGAAAAGGGGAGATTAGGCTGCCAAATACCGACCTATTCACCCACCATCCTTCTCTTTCAGTCAAACTTGTTAGTTTCTTTTCATACGTATACTTACAGAGACAAAAACGTCTTGTAAATATTTTTGTCAGTGAATTTAGATTTTTATAGTAGATTAATTCACACACTATTTCAAAAAATACATTACAGTGTATTTCAACTTTCAACTTCAGTTCCAGGGTAAAGCTTCTGCTTCCATTTTCCTCCATTTACTGACTCTCTGCTGCCATTGCAGCTGTAAATATTTCAATTTTATTGACTAGTTTCATTTTTGCTACATTTTTTCTTGTTTTCATTTATGTACAGTAACTATATTTATTAGGTTGTAATGTATTATTGTTAGTATATAAAACTGTAATTTATTATGACTTTATAGTGCCTCTTGGGGTCAGCCCTACTCGATATAATTTGTATTCTATTCCTTCTTTTTGTGATCTGGTTACTTTCCACTATTGTTAAACTATACTTCAGTATCTTATGTTAATACAAACTGTTGAAAAGTAAATGTGTTTAAATGCAATATGTTACTGGTATACTTTGCACACTTGTTTGGAAACAGAAAGCACTTGTTGTGCTTCAAATGGCATATTACAACTTAGACAACATGCTGTGAATTTAACAGCATAACACAGACGGATGTATTTCTGGTTAGTTTATATTTGCATGTCTATTGTTTGTGTATATAGGTGAATGGTAGGTTTTTGTGGATCTTTTTGCATCTTTTAACTAACTCAGTGTTAATTATTTTCTCATCCACAGGGATCCACTTCTTGCCGGCAGTGTCGTGCTGGTTATAGCTGTCCCACTCCTAGCTCAACTGCCACACCTTGCCCCAAAGGTAGCTACTCTTTGTTTGGGCAAGCCAATTGTACTGTGTGTCCTGTAGGCTCAATGTGCGTTACCAGTACACAGGCACCTACAAGGTGCCCCCTTGGCACAACTACCTTTGGCAATGAAGGAGCCGATAACTGCACTGATTGCCCTGCAGGCTCATATTGCTCAACACCAGAGTAAGTCTTAATAGGTTACAGTTATTTTATTATTGCTTGTAACTATTTTGATTTTTAGTTTTATTTATCATATTTAGTGTAGTTTTAGTTGTTAGTGATCAGTTCTTTATGAAAGTTCATCATCTCTATTGCAGTTGCTTTTAAAAGCTTGTAAATAATTGTGAAGATTGTTCTTAATGTCATTGTGTACATGGTAATATGTAACTTAGTCTCCATTATTGTAATACAGTGTATACCATGGTGTGGATTTGCATGCACCCACTGGAAATAACCTGCTCTCTCAATTGTGACTTCATAGCTCAGTTGGTTAGAGTGCTACACCATTGGCAGGAAGTTCAATGGAATTTTTTCAGCCTAATAATTGCCTAGTCGGGTTAGGATACGGCGTTTTCACTGCCATGGCCTGGGTTCGAATCCTGGCGTGGCAAACACAAGTTCCTCTTTTTACTGCTGCCTGGTTAGCCTAGTTGGTAAGGTGCCAGTCTATCGTGCAGGAGGCTTGGGTTCGATTCCTGGCCGGACCAACACTCAGGGTCTTAAAATAATTGAGGAGAAAGTGCTGCCCTTGCTCTAACATCTGCGAATGGTTAGACTTCGTGTCTTCTCGGATAAGGACGTTAAACTGTAGGCCCTCAGAGACTTCTGTGTTTATGTGTGTGTGTCTGTCATGTGAAAGGTCTCCATCCACCTTTGAGTGGTAAAGATGGTGTCCCCAATTAGTAGGCCTTTGGCTGGCTAAATAAGACTTGGCACCTAAATTTATAAAGTTGTTATAATTATTGTAACAGTTTTATTTTGCAACTGCATAAATTTCATACATATAACTGCAAAGATCATTCATTCTCCATGCACTTGCAATGGCACACTTTTATTTATTAGTAAAAATTGCTGGACAAAAAAACTTTTGTTTAATGAAATGTCTGCCTCAAATTAATGTTGCTGTTATAAGTTGTGAATGTCAAAATAACTGTGAATAATCTGACTGTTTCTGTTTTGAATTATTTTGAATTCAAAATCAACGATTATACAATAAATGAATGAAAATACCTGATTAAAGTATTTATTGTCTTTGTCCTATTTACAAACAGATCAAGTGTTGCGACTTGTTCTGCTGGCCAGTACAGTCTTGGAAGAGCAACACGGTGTTATGATTGTCCAGCTGGTTATAAATGTCCCCTGAAGAATGTGAGTTAGACTTCGTTTTGTCAGAATTTGGGTTTTGAACTTTTTTCTCTTGTGAAACATACAGTATATTTATTGTTCTAATTTTGGTTAGGTTTTTATTAAACTTTTGATTAATAACAAACCAATAGTACATGTAGCAACAATAATTCTGTTATTAAGAACAACATCAAACTTGACAATCATTAACATTATTGTCCATTTATCACTATTAGCAAAATAATAACAAAAGTAATAATTATTAGTGGCCTCAAAAGCAGCTGCTCCTCTGCCATCATTACCAACAATTTAAACATCTGAAACAAAGTTATCACAACTTTATTATTAATCATTAACATTACTTTTTTAAAAAACACATAACAGCATATTTCACCAAACCTTTTCCCTCCTCCATGTGAAATGGATTAATGAGCTAAAATGGCAATCATATTTTAGCTTATTAATTCATTTTTGCATTAAAGGAAGGCAAAGGTTTGCCAACACATTTATGCAAATATCAGTTTGAAAAGTGTTATGTGTTTTATTAAAAATTATTGCTAAGTTCTTGGTATTTAGACTTATTAACATTATCATCAACACCAACAGGATCGTCATGGTCAACAGCAACATTTTTGACAGCATTAAAATTGTATGAACATCAGTATTATTATTTGTTATCAATATTCATTTGTTTTCATTGTTGTCCATAATTAGTCATATTCATTGGCACTGCACCACATTAATGTCTATTTCCATTTTAGTTTTAAACCAACAACCTGTTAATGGAACAGTATCTATCTTCCTGCAAGTACATGTAACTTTCATCCTTGTTGATTTACCTTAAATTTTGAATTACAACACATAGCACTGTATGTGCAAAAGAATAGCAACTTTTTAGCACTCAGTGACATCAAAAGGTGAAGTGAGCTGCTGACCAAACCTTGTCTGCAAGGAAAAAATACAACATGTAATCAAAATTGCAAACTTTTACCATATATGTATTTGTCCTTTGCTGTTAATATTTAGACTAAATTACTTTGTGAGCATTCAGATGGTAACCAGACCTCTCAACTCTCACGCATTAAACGTGAGACTCACGCATTCGGTTTCTCACGAATTGGAAAGTTTCTCTTAAATTTTTAGAAAAAGTTTTGTAATTTCTATATTTTTAGCGCAAGTATTGAATAAACAAATAAGTATACCTTAAAGCTATTACGTTACTGTCAACAAGTACTAAAATTAAGTGGTTTTTTTTTTCCAGAAAACAAATACAGTGAAAACCCGCGTGTAAGAACCTAGTGAATTAAGAACCTAGAGCCTCACATTTTCAATTTTTACACCCCAAAATATAAGAACCTATTCAGGCTGGCAAATTAAAACAGGTTCTTAATGTA
>JAOBAY020084721.1:0-10558 GCA_025331085.2 Zoanthus sociatus
CCGAAGACCTGTATATCCCTGTGGTGAGCACTGAAAATCTATTCCCCAGTGATGAACACTGGAAAACTGCATCTCCCTGTGGTGGACACTGAAAATCTATTCCCCAGTGATGAACTCCGAAAAACTGTATCCCCTTGTAGTGAGCACTGAAAATGTATTCCCCAGTGATGAACACCGAAAAACTGTATCCCCCAGTGATGAACACCGAAGACCTGTATATCCCTGTGGTGAGCACTGAAAATCTATTCCCCAGTGATGAACACTGGAAAACTGCATCTCCCAGGGGTGAGCACTGAAAATCTATTCCCCAGTGATGAACTCCGAAAAACTGTATCCCCTTGTAGTGAGTACTGAAAATGTATTCCCCTGTGATGAACACCGAAAAACTGTATCTCCCTGTGGTGAGCACCAAAAAACTTTGTCAGCTTTTAACTCTCTCACCGACCCTTTTATGACTTATGACAATAACAAAGACTTGCAATGTTATTCACGTACGTTTAATTGACAAAGCTCTTCTAACGTGTAATTACGTGACAAAAACAAAAACTGTTTTCTCTTGCAAACTAGGACAGCAAAGCAAAACAAATGTCCATATTTCACTTAAATAAGTCAAGTTACATGTTAACATCAGTCACTTATTACAAAGGCAAGTTTACATGACTTAGCTGTCACTAAAACACGTCAAAACCAACGTTTCTCCAATAAGAATTGGTTGCTCCGAGTTGAACACAGAATAACAAAGTAATGTAGCTTACAAGAGCTGCGCAAAACTTGGTCTAAGATAATCGTATATTTCGGAGGAAAGTTACACTATTTTGAGGAGTTTTAGTAACAGCAATTCCATCAGTGGAGATCCCTGAGATACCTAGTAACCAGCAAGTGCTTGTTTTAAACCCGCGTCGCAGAACAAGAAATTCAAATCAAACAAGATTCTAGTCAAAAAAAATTAATTTTTCCAATCTAAACCGAAGACCATTATTCCAAGCTCTTCATTTATTCTACACACGATCAAAGTGCAGTTGCGAGAAGCTTTATAGCGAAGATTTTAAATGATTACCACCTATATGCTATAAAATATTATTGACATTTCTTTTGTTGTCAAAGTCAAGGGAGAGCGGGGCTGATGCACTATCAATGACTGAATCAGTTAAAACGCATACGGCAAGTTGAACGACAAAAACTTAATCTTATCGAATTTAAGTTTTAAACTTCAAACTTATGCTTGAATCTCATAGAAACAGTCAGGCAACATTCAGGTCTGATTCTTTTGATCAATAGCATAGTGACTTGATAAAGAAGGTAATTCACTAGTTGGCCATTTCGCAGTTTCACGTGGCATGCAGAATGCAGATTTCTATAAGAATTTTCGCTTTTCGTTTTTGGAAGGAGAATATTTGCTTCCAGGTAGCAACTCCATTTTGATCCGAGTGGTAAAGAAATGAACTCCGTCTCAAAATTTATAACTTATTTTTTTTTTGTGAAGGAGGAACAACTACAATCATGGGTAGGATAGCTTACTCAATTATACCGTTGCTAAAACGGCTCTTCCACCAACCAACCAAGAATTGAAATGTCTTGATTTCAACAAGAATATAGATTTGGTCACTATGCTAATGTCTGATATCTTGTACAAAACAACCAATGAAGAAGTGTTCCTCCTTAAACTTTCCATTATATTTTCGCTTTATATCAATAAATTAATTATACTCTTAAAGAAAAAGTCAATTTTGGCTTACTACTTTAAAAGTCAGCCGTCTGCAACATAATCATTTGAAGCTAAATCAAGAGATTTCATCTACGCGATACTCTGATTTTTTGTAGCGAAACCTAGTAGTTTTTCAACGTTTGATTCTTTGCAACAATATTTTGTCATTTATGCTACAGATTTGTCGCGTGTTCATCCCAATAAAGGCAGAATGTCGTTAGCAGTGTTTAGCGTTTCATAGAATTCGTCAACAAAACTGAAGACGAGCCATTATCACCGGGCTTTAGTGACGACTTCCGCGAAGATTGCCAAAAAGTCAGTCTCTGCAAACAAAAGCTGGTCTGTCTCAGGACTATACTCTAAATCTAAGGTCTATTCTTAAGTCTTAACTTCTAATGCTGCTTCTTTAAATAGACACTGTTCGTACGCGTTCAAGTGCTTTAGTGTTAACGCTTATTACGAACGGTGTTTTCATTAATCAGTCAATATTAAATTGTTCTCCAGAATTTGAACAACTTAACTAAATAATTAGATTCCCAAAAACATATAAATGCAGCTTTACCTGAAGCTGCTTCTGGAGCGAATACTTCTAAGATTGCAAAACTTAGGTTCCGAACGATAGATAGCTATTTTGCAGCCAAAATAGCTAAGGCCCGTATGCAGAAATTTAGGTGGGGGGAGTGGGGAGGGGGAGAATACGAAAAACAATTTTTGGGACCAACCCCCCTAAACATGACGTCATTTTATCACAACTAGCATAAAAATAACCAAGTTCTGTGTTGTACTTAAGGTATTTTTTTTGCTGACTGAAATTGTTTTACAGGTAAATAAAAGCGTTTCTAAATATGCTTTAATGACCATTTTCTATCGTAAACTTTATTTCTTTATTCATTACTATTATAATCGAGTGGACTTTGTGGACTATTGCGGCCTTTGGGGGAGGGATGGGGGGAGGGGGTGCGTGCGCCCTATCCCTGCGTACGGGCCTGTAGCTAGTAATTAAACTAACCAGTTGAGAGTTTTTTTTTCTGTGACTGACAAATTAACTTCAATGGGTAAAAATCAACATTTAAATTTAGAAATGTAACGTAAAGTTAACATAAACTGCTATGTTTTCCGTTAGGAAAAATGCCGGCCTCCAAAACGGAATAATGCTATCAAAACTATACTAAGCCCACAGCGACTGACGTTGACGAGCGAAATGCCTTAATTTGTAACAAGTACACTCTTTTTTTTATAAGAATATTGTATTCGAACCGAGGCAGGATATTCTTATTTTTGGCTGATTTTAGGCTGAAAATATTGTTACGAATACTCTTAGTTTCGCTGGAATATCGGCAACATGAAATTTCCGTTTGGAAAATGACGGTGGTATCGAAGAGCTTCAAAGGTAATAGATCTGGATATGGCTTTGCCATTTGAGATTAGAGTGCATTTGCAATATATGTAATCAGTAATGTTTTTTTTTCAAACATGCACAATTACTCGGTGAAATTCTTAACAAAATCTGAACTTCAGCATTATTTTAATTAGCAAATTCCAGCCTCAATATTCTTAAAAAATATATTCCTATAAAAAAAGAGTGTAATATAAGCTTATTTTAGTTATATAATACTGCAAAATTTATACAGCTGCATAGCTTAATGGTTGCAAGGCCTTGGGCCAGAGATTTTCAATTTTTCCAATCATAAAATACCATATTTTAGTATCAAGATACAGACACTAAACTATATGTACTAAATACGGATTGGTTCTCCGATAATTTCAGTACATTATAAAACATCGTTTAACGAATTAAAAATTTGTAATAATTTTGGATTTAGTCTTTGATAATTTCATCCTAATAAACATTCTGAGCATCATCCGTTAGAAAACTTTGCAGAAAAATCAGATAGTTTCTAAACTAGAATATTCAATACGTATAAGCGGTTGAGCACAAGAAATGGTTGCCCAGATTTTTAAACATTTTGTTAATGACAAAAGAAAATCTTTGAACTGCAGGTAGGGATAACAAGACACAAAACATAGACTGAAATACAGACGATTGATTTTTAAAATTTTTGATCAAAAACTAATTGTACTTGAATCGAGTTAGAAAATGTTCAACAAATGAAATATGTGATTTGAATTGATTCTTTCAAAAACACACTGGAGTAATGTGAGTAACGCTATTAACAGTACTTTCAGTAAATTGTTTCATTTGCTAACCCAACCGTCATGCTTTGACTTGTTGACTGGGGGAATCATAACTAAAATCTTTTTACGTTCAGGGTGAAAGTATGTTTATCTTAGTCAATCTGTAGAAAGCACTAAATCTATAAGGATTAATCTTTCAACCTAAAATCATTTGGATTGACACATAAAAGGCGAACCATAGCAAACAAAAATAAAAATGTAAAATAAATTAAAATCAGACTAAAGTAAATTTTATAAATGAAACTGCATAGCAGTCATAATTTTTAAATTGGCGAGTTCAGAAAGCGACATTCGGAAGTCTGTTAACAATTTGAGTGACTAAATTCCCCTAAATTTACTGCTTTGTGTCCTGTCACATAAAAGCAGATTTTTAACAGACGTCCTTATTAATCGCTGTAGAATTTATATACTTCAGTCGTAAGACCAAAATAGTTTTGAGGAAAGTGTTCAGACTTTTTTTTATCAATGATCTATGATCTTAAATTATACTAATATCTCTAAATTTACCATAGGGTATTTCTCGAGCGGTAACAGAGTCACCTATTCATTATCGATATCATTCCACTCATATGACATTGAGGAACCGTTAATTACAAGTTGGTTTTCCTACGAACAACCTTCGTGCAGGCATTCTCTTTGCGTAATAATTTAAGGCGTGGACCGACACGGTGCAACATTTCATGCAACATTGCGCGTATTGCAGCGTGTGTCCACCGACGAATTTTGTTGAATGCAACATTGCACGCTACAAAACTGAAGTTGAATCACGCTCTACTCTTACAACATTGCACGCAACAAATTTCATCGTGTGAACACATCTGCACATTGCGTACAATATTTTGGTTGTTGTGATGCAGGGTAACCACGTCGCGCTAACATGAGCAATGTTGCGTGATTTTGTTGCACCTTGTGTCCACAACCACATTAGTTGCGCGCAATGTTGCATGAAATGTTGCACCGTGTGTCCGCGCCTTTACACCTGCGAACGTGTTCAACTGATGCCTTTCTAAATAGTAAAACCGAAATGCATTTGTCAGTTACAATGCCGTTCCAAAACGAACAGCTACGATAATTCATTGTCAATAATGGCCTTTATCAGCCATTGGAAAACTCGTGCATGTTTACGTTACCATCAACCTAAACGGCTGACCACAAGGATAATACCCATGTTACCATCGGCCACTCTGACTTGCACTGTCGATTCTTCTCCGAGGGAATGGGAGCGGGTTATAGGCCACATCTGGTAGGGTACTAGATGGTTCAATATTTTTTGAGCTCGGTTCTTTTTCTTGGAAAAACTGCAGTACTGACGAAAAACAATAAAAAATAAAGGTTATGAAAACAACAAAATCACAGACTTAAAACCTTTCACTGATTTCACTTGTTGAAGTGATTAGTTTGAAATAATAATTATAATTAGTATAAACCTACTAACGGTCTAACACGCATCCTGCATTCTGATTGGCTGCTCTACTAGAGGTCTATTTGTTATAGCTTACTAGCAGAGAAAAGATTGCGGGTCAAAATAGTAATGAGCCCCGCTTTGCTATATAATATCAGAGGATTTCATCGATATTTTAATTTGTACATCCGTTTTTGACCGATTAGTATGTTTATAGTAAAACTAGCGAAATTGATAATTAGTGAGTGCTGCCGTAGTTAAGTTACATATTAAATAGATGTTCTCTTGAAATCAAACAAAAAATTAATGATCAATGTCTTACAGTAGTTGCAAATTCGTAATTATTTTCATTTCAATTTATGTATTAAAATCATGAGCGACGTGAGAAATGTTCCGAATGCCAGGTGTCATGTTACTCTGACAAACTGCACATTATCAATAGAAAGTAAAAACGATTTGGAAAGTATCTCGAAAATTTTTGAAAATTTGGATATCACATTTTCACGAATAGAAAGTATACATTTTCTTCTTTCTATTATTACATTAAAAATCTCAAACTGACAAAAGACGTCTTTTTTCATGTTCTTTAGACCAAAGCAAAAAAGCATCTCATAATCAGTTATTAATTTGTTTCAAATTAGTCTGTTTTCAATTCATGACTATGTTAAATTTTCCTTTCCAGGAATTTTGAAATGTACACTACCACTTTCGAGTGTATTCGTTTTTACAGCGCTTGTGACCTTTCGCCCTCGTGAGACTTTCTATTGTTATACAGGAAGTTCAGTTCTGATAAAAGCCCTTAAAAATTATCCTTTTTAGGCATTCCACTGATCGCTTAACATCCATATCGAGAGTTATGAAAGACAACAAAATCCATAATGCATTTCAGACAAGTCGTTTCACGATCCACTGATCTCCGGCCACAATGCTATATCTATATATTGCCAATAAGCCGATTAGGATTGCTGCCTTGCTCGCTTCATGCTTGCTCACTGCGGCAGCAACAATTAGACCTATCGGCCTCATGGACTACACGTTTAAATAGCCTATTCCAGCGGCCTACAGCCTCATGGGTTATTGACTCCTAGTCCATTCATCCTCCAGGTCTAATTGTTAAATGGAATACTGCGTTGGTGTTTCTACAGAAATAGTTTTACTAATGGATAAGTTTTACACCGAGACCGAAAAAAAGCATTTTTACGGACGTTTCGGACTGGAGTACTTTGTTGCGGTAAATGCTTTTGAGGTACATAAAGAGGTGGTTATAGAGGAAAGCAAATCGAGATGACGCAATGAGGTATGTAAAAACAAAAGAATAAAAAAGGATAGAGATTAGTGAAAAAAAATGAAATGTTAAAAAGACAAAAGGATTTGGGACAACAGAAAACTAACAGAAAGTGAAGCGTTCGTTTATCCCTTTAGGATTGACAGCACCCAAAGCGTGAATTAGTCGCATTTCTTTAGTCCTGCGACTGGATGGATCGTTCTTGGGTATGTCATTAAAGTGGTCTCTGATGCGAACACGTAAATATCAATGTGTGATATTTAGTTTTCGATACATTAAGCGTTAAATTTTGTTTGTGACGTTATAAGTGTGTTTCGAAACCGTAGTTACTAAAACCTGGAACGACCCACAACGACCCACGATTCACAACGACCTAAAACCATCCACAACGACCTAAAACGATCCGCAACGACCTACAACGACCCAGGAGGCATACGTTATAACCCAAAGCCTTGCATAATGAATTCAGCAATTCGTTTTCGTCGTCCGAAATAGAACCAAAGTCCTTCCAACCGGTCGCCATGTTGTGTTTTGACAATAAAGACTTCACGACATTACACTTTTTCTAGTCATTTGAAGGAATTTCAAATTTCTATAGCATAAATAGATTTGGACTAATTATTTCTAATAGAAAGTGATTGCTGTGAGTACACTATTTTGTTATAGTGACACTATTGTTCTATTTTCGGCATTTAATGTATCAGTACTGTTAGCCTGTTAAGGGAGAAAAGTGAATCAGTGTTAGAGTAAACGCACTTACGGTGGTTTTTATTAACATGTGAAATGCACTTTAGTGTATTACGCTTTTATATCATACTTTTATGATAGGGTTGTTTTTGGAGTATCAGAATATCACACTCTTACAACCGCTGATCACATGTATCGTGTGTACCGAAATACTAGTGACATCCTTGAATCGACTCTCGATACGGTATGGACTTGAACCGCTGATCACATGTATCGTGTGTACCGAAATACTAGTGACATCCTTGAATCCTACTCTCGATACGGTATGGACTTGAACCGCTGATCGTATGTATCGCATGTTCGTTGCTAGTGACATCCTAAGATTACACTGTGTTCCGAATAGGAGGCAACTCGCTTCGCTCGCAGCAATAAACAGTTTCACAAGAGTGGTTATTCCATTAGTTTTATTGTCTTGTAATTGCCCTTAACGGGCACTAAAAAGTTCAAAGCATAGCTGCCCTCAGACTTCCTTTTTGGTTTGGACTGACACAAGTCAGACCAATTCTCATCCAATAGCACATGACGCAATTTATTGTGGGATGTTCTCTTCCATCTGCGCATAGAATTTGTGGTGCAGTTGCTCGTGATGGAGATTCGAGTTGTCTACAGTAGTGTTAGAGTACAAAATTTCAAGAAAGGGGTACCATTAGTCACAATTTCATGTGCAAGTACTTAACACTGGTGAAAGGTCCCCCTCCCCTTCCCTAAAACA
This sequence comes from Zoanthus sociatus, assembly GCA_025331085.2. Lineage (NCBI taxonomy): Eukaryota > Metazoa > Cnidaria > Anthozoa > Zoantharia > Zoanthidae > Zoanthus > Zoanthus sociatus. The sequence continues at coordinate 8,048 of JAOBAY020084721.1, forward strand.
TTTGTTCCTAATGCCAACATTTTAACTTTATAAGATACGTCGTAAAGTCTTACATAATGTACATTTTCAAAACACAATATGGCCACCGGCTCAAATTCCGGACGGGGAAAACGAATTATTGAATTCATTGGGCAAGTTTTTTGTTTATAAGGTATGCCTTTATGGGTCGTTCCGGGTCGTTGCAGGTCGTTTCGGGTTTTAGTAACTACGATTAACAAACTCAGTTTTTCCGGTTTTACTGACCGCAGCTAAAAAACAGCTGCGAATAGTACATTTTATAATCTCTAATTATGTCCACTCCCTGGAACATGAATTTAAAATTGTGTCTTTTTGTTTAATCTCAAAAGTGATACACTCGAAAGCTAATCATTGCAGAGTTATAAAAGTTACCCCACAGTAACCAATTCAAAAAGTTGAACTAGATTAAATATTCAAATTTACAAGAAAAAATTAAAATGAGTTGAAGTATTAACGTTATGTGCAAAGTCTACTATTCTCGTCAAATGTCTACGACTAACCTCGAATAGCATTCAGCATTTTCCGTCTAGCTCCAAATGCAGAAACCCCGAGCTCTTTTAGGTCTTCCTCTGTCAACGTCATGAAGGTAGGGAGATCAACCTAGTGAATTTATAGCAAAAATAATTTCAACTACTAATAATGATTCAAATGATGTTTTCCTGCTTTAATGGTTTTTAATTCATGATCAAGAAATACCCAGAATTACCCCTCCCGTGTAAGAGATTTCAAGACAAACTATGCAGCACCACAAAAGTCACACAGTATCAGTAGACTAATCTGTAATTATATTTTAGAGCAGGTGTTACAATGATAATGGCGATTTGTCGTAGTAGTCGACGGATCCAGAGCCCGGAGTAGAACATTAAGCCATACCGCCTGTTTTGTGTGCAGTTGCACGCTCATGCGCACTTAGCTGAGACCGCAGGTCGATGACCGAGCTGCAGACGTGAGAACACTACCCGCACAGAAAGGTGCAGGATGCAGCAATTCATTTCTTTCGCCTCCTTCGTTTTCCTTTAGCTCCTCCACCATGGAATACTCAAACTCATCCACCGCCTCCCTGCAAGGTGCATGTCAAGTCAATCTGCCTGCAGTTATAGTCTCAACGTTATTCAGCTGAACCCAACACATTTTCAACGTTGCTTTGAGTTGGTCCTTGTATCCCTTCACGGGCCCCCTGAAATGCTGCGTGCCCTGCTGCAGTTCATCAAACAGGATCCGTTACTTACCCATCCGTCCAACGTGCCAGAATTCAATGCTACGAGTTCCTTTTGAAATCCCGCTGGTAACGTCAGAGTGGATCGAACAATCGCTAAAAACAGCGCTCGTGAGTAACAGAACTTCAGTCTTATCTAGAAAACTTTTACTACTGGTACTGTTGGAGAGGTCCCGAGGTTTGGTTGTTAATAGTACCTCTGCCTTTTTCACCGAACGGTTAGAGAAAGCTAGCCACCGATCAAGTGAAGCTATCAGCCGCTGGGAGTCGATCCCCTTCAGAAAGACAGGCGAGAGCGCAACCAAAAGATGTAACAGTTGTAAATATTGTAATGCATGTTAGTGATTCAAGTAACAGGTATGAAATTACCTCAGTGAGTGAGATTTACAATTTGAAAGGGAATTAGTCCCTTAGGAATGACTATCGTACGCCAAGCAAACTGTTTTCAATATCTACCTCTTCTCCTTTGAAAGTATCCCAATATTTAGTCAGTTTGAGTTTTTCAAACAGTTCTTGTAAGTCTGGAAACAGAACAAAAAAATTAGAAAATTACATCTTTAAATAGCTGAATACCTGAAAAACATACTGAAGAGCATTTTTAAAGCATTACAAAACAGTTTCCCTCGCTAGGAAAACTAAATAAGGTGTTAGTGCAAATAGTAAACCATGACAATTTTAAACAAGCATTAGCATCAGTGTGGCTTGTTTCCTTAACTGAGGTCTTAGAGCAACCTTCTGTGTTGGAGTGAAAACAAAGCGTCCAACTAGAAACCCTGTTTTTATACGGCAGAACGCTCAAAAGTTGAGCAGACAAAAAATGTTAGGAAGTCGCAGCAAAAATTTTCTCAGTATTTTTTCAACCTCGTAACCAGGCTCATTTCACGGACGTAGTAGTGACGTGAGAAGATAACGTGGTGACTTTTCACGTCAGTGAAATGAGTATGGGTACCAGGTTGTATTTTTTTAGCTTCACGACGAAATATTTAATCGTTTTTTTAACCACAAAGTTTAAGGCAAAAAACAAAAAAAAACTAAAGACCGCACAACAAGGTAAAGAGCAAACCAGAAGTGTGATTTTCCTGATCCGTCGTCGTTCGGGTTTTCGTTCTCGTTGCGTAAGGTCCCTAATATGGCCACTAACGGAACCTTGGTAGCAGACTAAATGTAAGCAGCAATGGAAGCTGTTACCGCCTAGCTAAACAACAGGGTCAGCTTCCCACAGAAAATAAGTAAAATGGCGTTTTCACTTGACGTCATGGCAGGCATTATTTCCTTTT
>JAOBAY020084741.1:0-18541 GCA_025331085.2 Zoanthus sociatus
CTTAAACTTGAAAACATTTCCCACTCTAAAGAGGTAAAAAATGGTATTCAAAAAAATGTATAGCCAAATCATAAAATAAAAGATGAAGTTTCACAAAAGTGATTTGACATCTTGTAAATATGAACCATACAAATTGGTTATGGAATAAGAATCACTCCATTTTGAAAAGCGCGGTGCAATTGCTTTAATTATTTAACTGAATAAACTGCTCTTTTCTACTTAATTTTTCTTGCCCGCTGCATAAGCAAGTAATTGTGTTATAAACACTACTGGTATATTTCTAAGCATTGTTCTCTGCTCTGTTATTAATTTTGATAGAAGAGAGCTACACACATAGTTTTTAACGTACGTGAAACAAACCATGGAAAACCTTTTCTTATGCTCTGTAAACAAACTGGTCCGTTAGTTTGTTGTTCGAGTCCCGAACTTAGGAAACTTAAGAAACGTGAAAGTCAGCTCTTGAAACTTTACAAACTGAATTCAATAAAAATGTTACTAGAAAATTTTTGTAACATGTAATCAAGAAAATCACGAAGTAGAACTGGTTGGATCGAAGCGTTTAGTTCCTTTCGCTTATTTTTTTGATTACATTTAAAAAATGTTTTCACAGTTTTTAAAAATTGCATCTATGGACACAAAGCACATCGAATCTCTTATATGTCGGAAGAATCTTGTCAAGTAGTGGAGTTTATGGTGATTTTCATTAAGCTTTTTAAACTGTTGAAATTTTAAGCGTTTCAAGCATTTTTAAGCTCCTGTTAAAAAAGCTTTTAGCCCATCAACAAAAAGATTGCAGGAAAAAAAGTAATGAATGAAATTTGTAAAATTCGCAAAGCATATGAAGTCATTTTCCCTCTTGATTTAAAACCTGATATCAGGAACACAATAAATTATGATTCGAAAAACTGAAGTTATAGATTACTTAAGAAACAAAAGAGTTGTGTCAAAATAAATTAAATAAATTGAATATAATTTAATTAAATATTCTAATATTTTTGATTTCGATAATTTTCAGCTTGCTCGGCGAATGGGGTTTGTCCTTTTCTTTGCGAAGTGACAAAACTGCACGTGCCAGATTTTGAAAATTTAAAGCTTGCAAAGACACTAAGTAACCCCTCAAAACGTTAAAATACAAGACACATTATAGCTAACTTTGTAATTCACGATAATGAAACGGTTTTGAATTGTCTCTGCGGACATCTTTAATTCTTTTCATAACCCGCGCATGCGTTTTAGAGAACCCAACAGGTGTAAAACTGGCAGTGCGTCATCAAAATTTTCATTTGAACTAGAAGTTTTAACTTTTGCACTTTTTATGGAGTAATTCATAAAAATTCTAGAAGTTTTCAAACAAGACGGTTTTTTTTTTGGTTTTAGTATCTATTTGTTTTCAAACAGCAAGGGTTGAGCTTTTCAGATATAAAAATGTTTAAAGTTTAGTGGGTATTTTGCTTGCTTTGGAGCAATCAGTGTTTGAAGAGCAGCTGAAAAAGAGTAATGTTCTCTTTGAAATTGTCACCTAATTAAGGAAAAGTTGTGATTCGTGCATTTTAAATTTGATTCTTGAAAAACACACTAAGTTCAAAGGATTTTTTTGGTTAGAGTTCGATCATTAATACATGTTATCTTAAATATTAAAATTTTAACTTTTTTTGTTTTTAGTCTAAAAGCTGTCGTTAGAAAAGGGAATAGGATTCTACTAAAATAGCCGCTGTTTTGCTTTTCGTCATAAAGGTGTGTGTATTATGACAAGCAAACATTTAAGGTCTCCGCTGCAAAAACAACAATTGCAAAACAAAACTTGACAATAAATTAAATTTGTGAATAAAATTAACTCCGAAAAGATAAGCGTTGATCAAATATCAGGAATGAGAACACTATCGTTTAAAGAAACGTTAAAAGCTAGCGAAATATTTAAAAGCTCTAAGTTTACCGTTTCGAATTCAATTCCGGGAGAAGTATTAAAAAGCCAAAAACGGCTCATAGCACTTTCTGTTCAATACAAAGCTTCAAAATTATTAGATATTTATAAAAAAGGTAAACGTAGGTAGTTTACAAAATTGGCAGCTGGTGCTTTTGACAATTTTCACAACTTTGATCTGCTGAGCACTAATTTGATGCGAGACTTGTGCAGTCAGGTGTTTCTCAGCCGACCGGCGCTCAGAGCTTTCACTTTTCCAAAATTAAGTTCTTAAATTTTAAAAATGTATTAGACATAGATATATTAAACGCTGAATTTCTTGTCACGCAATACTTTTTTTTTGAATGTGGAAAAAGCGCTATTTAGAATAATTTTTTGATCTTAAGTTATTTCGCAATGTCTTTGATTGACCTAGATTTTAGATCGAATGAGGCGGTCGTGTTGGCGTGATTGGTCATGAGTAAGTAGAAATTTCTAGTCAGTACCTAGTAACTGTATAGCGACCACTTTAAAATTTACCGTAACAAATTTGATAGAATTCATCTCAAAGAAATTTCGTTAAGGAAGAGCAGAGAGGAAGGAAGCAAAAAAAAAAAAAAAAAAGATGCAAGAATGTTTTCTTTTGTTAAATTCCCAATCGCGCTCTACGCTTTTCGTTTAATGACAATATATATTTGAGCTTTAAATTGCTTCAGTGGTTGTTTTAATTTCATATATCATATCATCACGATTTTTTAGTTTTCTAAAAAATAAAGGAAACAATTTACAAGATTGTGAGAAGGTAGCTAAAAATTAATTTACGTTTTAATTCTTTTAAAACACAAACTAGCACGCCGACATCAAATTATCATATTGAAGTTTTGATTAACCTAAATGTGATAAATCTGTGTTCATATACCCATATTTTCTTTAGTTGTTTCGGTGGATTTATCTTACCAAAGGTTTGTTTGCACGACACTTCATGAAAATTTCGATTCTGTCAAAATAGTGTACTGTGTTTCGTACGTGGCCAAAACAATGCGTGACAAGAAAATGTACGTATCAAACGAAAATGATGTTTATCAACATCGAAAAGGTAAAAAGGTGCGGTTTCCGAAGTTATACACTAAAATTCTTGTACCAGAGACGCGGTCAACTGGGAAATGGGAATGGTTTAACGGTGATATGTCCAATTCGCAAGCTTTCAACAAAACCTTAATTCGTTTCATGGGAATTTTTATGTCAAATCACAAGTGCTGGCCATTTAGTGAAAAAAATTTAATATTATACCAATTCATATTTCTTGTAGTCTTAAGCGATAATTACTCAAATTCTGTCAAAGTAAATCTACTCAAACTTTTTAGATAACCTACGTTGTTTTTAAGTCTCCCTGAATTGTGTTCAAATAACTTGCAGTGATGAGACATTTCTCCCGGAAATATATGTTTATTAAACTCTTAAAAAGAGCGTGGTGACGTTTTTGGACAGTTGAAAACATTCAATTCTTAAAAAAATTTAGTGAAGGTTTATGATGTTCGCTTTTATCAATTTGCGAGAAACTAGCGTGGGAAAATATTCACGCGAAACAGCGACCACTTATGTTGCCAAAATATTTATTTGGAATATTGAAGATAAAATTTCAAAGACAAAACAAAACAAAACAAGGTGCCCAAAAACAAGAACAAAAGGCAAAAAAGAGGTGTTCTGAAATTGATCAAATTATATTTTATGTGTTTATCGACATATCTAAATGTTTCAGAAAGAATGAGAAGGAAATATTTGGAAATCTTCTCAGCTCTACTTGGTGGTCACCTGTTTTGTTCAAAACAATAGCATGCTAACTTATTTTCTGTAAGACACAATGCCAATTAGTGAAGTAAATGTTAGGGTTCCACGCTTTCCATTGTTCCTAAATTTCGTCTCTTTTCATAGAACGCATCAAGTCCAGAGCTCACCAAATCCTGTTTTCTGCCAAAGAAGTAATAGTTGGTCTTTTAACTTCCTCCCAGGCCTAGTGCGCCTATGCACCAGCTAGCATTTGTGGCTCTTAAAGCGAGGCGTAACATCGAGAAACTCGGCCTCATACGTTCTCGAAAATTAAACTGCCCCCACTATTGCATTTCAGCTAAAAAGATCAAAGTAAACAATGCCTTAAATTTCTCTTTGTGGTCATGTTTGAAACTTTCGAACAAAGAACTTACAACCACTGTTATATATCCGTGTGTTTTGAGGTCCCTTCAAAGAAAAGTGGTCACAGAGACATTAACAAACTACAATACGTCAGCCGCTTATATTAAGACATGCATGTTATTGGTCAGGTTTGAAATATTGTTTGTTATTCACTCGAATTACTTCTAACACGAGAGCCACGCGCGAGCAAATTTACAACTCCTCCGAACGTGTGCCAAAAGTATTTTATTGTCCTCAATTGGTCAATAGAATGAAATTGACACTCGGTGAATTGTTCTTTACAAATGACCAATCAAATGTCAAATTGAACAAAACTCTCATCCAATCAAATTCAGAGGAACTATAAATGAAAGGTTTGTATGAGAAAAGATATCTAGAAAGGGCCGTAAAAGATTTCTTGTGAAATTAACTAAGCTATACAAAACCTAAAAAGTGGATAAAGTGTTCGGATACGATACAATAGACGGACGTAATTTTTTTTTCGTTTTCTATTTTTTTATTTCGAAGTTTGACTTTTTTTTTAGTGTTGTTTTAGTTTATATTTTGAGGAAATTTTATTCACCCTACGACAAGGCAAACAACTGATTGAATGACGAAGTAATCTTGTCAAAATTAGAGCACGTATATTCGCTGTGAGTTTAGTTTCAATCTAACTTATAATGTACCAACTCCAACCTTCATATGACCAGGAAGTACCACATATGTATCCCCAGGTAAAGTGAGACAACACTCCACTTTTTTTAAACGAAATAACATTTACAGCAGTTACATTGAAAAAAAAATAACTTGGTTTATTTCTTGTTCAGTTAATTGCAACGAGGGCAGTACAGAAGGAAAGAAAGTCGTATTTGTCTGACGATCGCCGAAGAGACGGCACCAACTTAACAATTGATTCACAAGGTAATGAATAGGCCTCTCTTAATCGTTTGAACTTTTGGTTTCTTCAACCAGACTACATAATTGTTTCCTAAAAAATTCACAGTGATATAAAGCTTTGTTCATGATTTCTTTTTTTCTCAGAGTTATTTCAAGATTTAAGCCAAATGCAGGAGCAGTGGATTAACGAAGGTGAAGAAGCTAACATATGTAAAACTCGCTTTCTCGTCATTTGACATTGAGTTAGAGCCATCGACCGTGTGTACAAATTAACCGTGAATTATTGATGGCAACTAGTATTGTAACTTGTAAAATTTTTATCTGGTTACGTTTTCATGAAACGGTGTTAACCTTTTTCAGCTCGGCCCGCGGAATATCCATGCTCAAAAACAGATGAACAGTTTGTACCACAAATGGACAAAGCGCCAAATTCGGCCACAACAACTAGAGAAAGTAAGTTTCTATTACAAAATACAACATTGAGTTTCAAATAGCTGAGCAACAGATCTAGCAACAAGAAAAAGCAGAACTTACAGTACAAGCGTTAATTCTTTTACATGTCTCTTCGCAATTACTAAGATATCTTGTTGAGCAGAAAATTTTAAAATTTATATTTCCATTCTCTCTGAGCTAGAAGACAATTTTGATCGAAAATTTAATTAAGTGGATTTCTTAGTAAACACATGCCAAGTTGTGAAACGTCTTTCTGTAGAACTTAAATATAATTACTGCTATCAGTGGCTTAGGTTTGTAGGCTCTAACACCCCGATCGCCTGCGGCCAGTTTATTTATCACTTTAAAAGCACGAAACTTCAAATATAATAAATTTGGAGCCAACTAAACGACCATTGGAAAGATCACTCGACATCAAAAGATCCGAATCGATAAATTATAAAACATCAACGAAACAACTTTAAAGCCCATTTTTAGCCGCAAAATGAACTTTAATCGCATAGTTTTTTTGTAATATTTATGTATTTTATAAGAATGAAATTTAGTTTATTACAATAATCGACGTAGATGTATTATGCTGAAGAACAAAAGTGCTGAATTTAGCTTGTTTTGAAAGTCTGCCCCCATCCCATTTTTCAATTATGTAAATAAAGCGTTCTTTTTTGTTTGAACCATTCAACGCGTTAGTTTTGTTTTGGAAATGAATAAGCATTTTTGTCTGAAGGGCTATTTTACCTCTGTAGCCAGCTATGCCATCCGGATTAAAGCAGAACCGGCAGAGAGGCCGTGCAGTCAAGATCATTCGTCGCGTAGCACTCTAACTTTAAACATGGATGCCTCGAATGATGCCAGTTCTTACGTAAAGATGATAACCGATGCTCAGCACAGCTCAAATAACTCGCCTGTCGTGTTCACCTGCGCACAACAACCGTCTTCATTTCACTGTGTGAAGGGTTATAGACAGTTCGCTTACGACAGTATGGCTGCATACGAGCCCGTTCTACCACAACCATACACTAACATCAAACAAGAACCAGTCGACTATTCCGCGTGCGAGAACCCGTACGATCAAGGTATTAATTTTTTTTTCGTTTCTTCTAAGTTTTTGTTTTTTTTTATATATATTTTCAAAAGAAAGTTCGCTTTCCAATCTTTTGTCGATCTTAATTTTAGGTGCCTCGAAAAGCCCATTGCACTTTTGCCAGTCTTACAAATAATTTAGAAGTTTTCTTTTTATCTCAAGAGTTAATTTAATTTTTAGAAACAAAACGCAGGCTTCAATAGTGCCAAGTGTTGCATTTGTAACAGTGTATCGCTTCGGTTTTCGTTTCGATGCAGGATGTTAAACTTATAATATAAATTTTACAACCTTTTTAGTGAGTAAGTTAAGCGGGGTCTTCATTTACATTGAAACTTTCCGGATGAGTACAACTTATTTTTTAATAACTGTTTTTGCCAGGTCTTTATCGAAATTAATAATTCTAAATTCTATTTTCTAAACCCATTAACACAAAAACACAAATTTGCGGTGGCGAAAATTTTTGTGTGTAATTTTTATTTGACATGTAGTTTTGTCTTTCCCTATGAACACTCTTTAGACGAGTTAAACTTTATTTTTTTTATTGTCGAATTTAAAGTCAACTAAAAAAAGAGAGTGCTTTTTCTGTCATTTTCTGATACTTATTTCTGTATTATATATTGATTTGATGGTCTAACTTGGAACGGTTTCTTGTTTAGAACACATGAAGAGTATGTCGGTTTATCATCAAGCTCACCAACAAGGAGAGTGCTACGGACTTCAACCTAACTCAACAGAAGGTGCGTTTTTTTCATCTAGAACGTCACTGGCGCATTGTTTTTTCATTCTAATTAGACATTTTGATAGCATAGCTTATGAATATGTATATTTTTGATTTTATGATAGAAATTTTTAAAATTAATTTTAATTGTAATGAAGTAAACTAGGCACAATATCTAAAATTTGGCCGGCAGATGTTTTGGAAGACTTTTCATGCAAAGGGGTATAATATTTTCTTTGGCAAATAAAAAAAAAGCCAGTATGACAGATCCAGAGCAGATGCATGCGTTTTTTAACAGTCTTTTTATTATAATTTTAGAATTGAATGTCGCAGTTCCCAAAAAAATAAAACCAAATTGTTGGTTTTATGCTACTGAATGACTCTAGCCGAGAAATTGCTTGCTAATTCGGTTTCAGTTAGGATTACACTTTTATTTGATGTCAACAACAAATCAACCATTCACTTTTTCTGTCTAAAAATTTCACAAAATACACACAAGGACTCCCTGCTGGTCACAAAACTCTTTGTCAAATTTCGGTTACAAAAATTCCGGTTTTGCTTTGAGATTTCACACACACTAGTACTGAAGCTTTGTTGTTTGAAGTTTGTGTTTTCTAATTAAATTATTCAGCGGTTGATCTTCATTTAGAAGGCATTTTAGGCCACCTTACAGACATGTGAATTGTAAGCTGTTCTAAACTTTTTAAAATTAGTCAAGTTTTAGAGAGCTATTTGCATCCTATTGTCAGAGGTAATTCAATTTTCTTTGAGTACAGGCAAACGGCTATGAAACTGTAATATCTATATTGTTTGTGGCAGGTGCGAGTCCAAAATGAAAGGGGTAAATTTCATCTGATTAGCCTTTTAAACGCTTTTTCCCCAGGAAAGATCTATTCACTGCAAAAAGCAGTTCCACTTTCACTCAAAAATTAGGTTTAAAACTACTCTGTACGAGATTTTAATTTCAACGACACTTCGGAATTATATGACTCTTTTATTTTGTTCATTACTTTTTCCTCCTTGTTCGTTTTCTTCTCTTATTAATGAACTATCTCTAGTATACTAAACAGTACCCTAAATAAAAGTCCATGCATCTAATCTAATTCATTTGCTGAAGGGCTGAAAAGTTTTATTTATGAGTAAAAAATATACTAGAAAGTTTAAATACCTATTGCATTACTTGTGTTCACTACGGCCCTTTTTGTTTTTGAAAAGATAATAATTCCCTGTGGAGTCTGCCTGGCTGATAAATGACGCAGATCGTTTAGAAAGACTTATAGTTATATGCAATACATAAACAACAAAAGTTGAAATTTTGTATAGAATAAATAAAGCTTTTCGAGAAAACAAGAAATTTAAAACTTGTATTAAAGTGAAAACAAAATCAAGCATCGATTGAATGTTTTTCAAATTTACTTGTTTTGAGACTGAAAAGGCGCTCTTGAATTTAAAAGAAAAGTTACGATAATATAAAATTGATAAGAAGCAAACATTATTAATTTTAGGTGACAGGGATTTTGTATAGACTGATCTATCGATTGAATTTCTGGCTTTTATCGAATTTTCCTTTTGCTCAGGTTCTCGGTAAGATAATAAATTTTGCTTTCATTTTATTTTGTTTGTATTTCAATCGACAATGTTATAAAGCGGGCGTACTTTACTTTTAGGCCAAGTCAGTTATGGTTTGTAGTCCTAAATATTCACATCTTTTCCATTGGCGTTACAAGTTACTAGTTAGAAAGAAAAAAAGAAATTAATCACAAAACTTCAGATAAAAATATAATTTCATTAATTTTTGTTTTCATTGAGAACAACGTTTTTTTTACTGACGCAAAACGCCTTTTATGAGTCGAAGATAATTGTCATTAAACAGGAAAAAAAATGAAACTTTTATAGCAAAACTACATTTATTCATTGATTCTTTATGCTTTAAAGTTTGCTTAAAAGCTATTGCTTTTTCAATCACACTTGAATTTCTGAATGAAAACTTACCAACTATATTCTAAATCGGAAAAAATAACAGTTTAGCTGAAAACCTTGTACGCTCTCCTTCTCCACGTTTCCAAAGTTTCGCCAACAGTCAACACTGGTAATAAAGCTATTCAGACTGAAACAGTAAAAAAACTGTCAGTGCCTCATTTCCAACTCAACTTAGCCCATTTCCTTCCGTTTTGGAACCAAACTGTGTTTCAAACAACATTAGACTTTAAAGAGTCGAAATTGTCTGCATTCAATGTTCTAGTTCAGTATTACAGCCCGGCGGTTTCTTCATCGGCCATTCAAGGTTGAAACAAGGCGCTGCATGCTCGTTTAAACCACAAAAGAATTTCCCAGTTTGAAGAGTTTAGTTGCTATACAAACTAGCAATGTATCTTGAACAACGATTCAACAATTTCATTTTCATCTTAACGTTATTCTTTTTAATTATCTATCCCGCTGTTGTGTAGCATTGGAAGAATAAATTCGTTATTTTGACCATGTTTCACTGTTGGGAGTTCAGCGAGTTCGATTATCAAGTTTTAGCTATAGCCATAGGAACTTGTTTGACAATTCTTCAATTCTTCGTTTATTGGAAATCGGCGCGTTGCTTAAACTCTTTAACACAAAAACTTTGTAATATATGAAGATACAACTGAAATTTATAGCAAAGAACAGGATATTTACAATGGCAAACGGGAAACGGCTTGTCAACAAGAAAAGGCGGAAACGATAAACGAGTTAAGAGACTCTACTTTAGAACACTCACGAAGGGGAAATATGTTAATATTCTAACTTGTACAAAAGAGAACGTCTTTTTATGAGTATGTTTGTATGTGTGTGTGCAGTGATTTCCTTTGCTTTAATCCGATGGGATTTCCATCAGGGTTACAATACTTCTTGTGGGCACGAACACTCTTATCTATCTTCCTTTTATTTTCACGCGCGATTTCCTCTTCCTATACTTGTTCAGAAAAATTAGTTTACGTGACATTCCGTTCGAATTATTGTCATTAGAAACTCAAATAGGTTCATTCCTAGGATACAGCAATGATTTTATGTTAAAAAATTGCGCTCAGAGATAGGTCTGACACGAGAGATTTTGGTAAAATTCACGCCGCTGACGAAGCTGAAAACACAACGATATTTCGCCGTTAAGATATTCGGGAATTTATCAATTGTTTTCAGTTTTGATAAAGAAAAATTTCCTCTTTTGAAAAAGAAAAGAGCAGATGTCTTTGTCAAAAATCGGAATTTCAACCGTAAGTTTATTCGGCTATTCTTCTGTAGTTGTTCATTTGTTCGGCGGGAGGTAATTGGAAAATATTTGACGCAAGTCGTGTTTAGAAAAGATAATTCGTTGTGAAAAACAGTTTTTTCTAATTACCTAGGCGTGTTGCTAAAAATTAATAGATGATTCTCCTTCGCGCAAAAAAGACCGAACAGCCAAGTATTTAGTTGACCAAATTATGTGAACTTTTCACCTACTTTCAATTAAAGCGATATTTCTTTGAATTGCTTCGTGAACTGAAAACGCATGCTTTTGTAGCAATATATATGTAGATTTTTGTTTTTTGACCATCATTTAAAAAAGAACAAATTGTCACTTTTCGGAGGGGCTGATCTATTTTGTAATAAATAAACTTTGTATTTTAAAAGCATGCTTTGATGAATTATTTCTTCAACAGTTTGATAAATTGTCGGTAATGCAGTCTAAACGAACTCGCAGCAAAGGCAAAATTTGAACAAAAGATATTATTGCATTCAGTAAATCCTGCTTAAACTCACATAAAGTTGTTGTCAATGACATTTATTACAAACGTTAATGCTGAAATAATTTGGCTCAATATTCGCGTTCTTTTAACAGCTAGTTCTGTGTATGATCCCAACTTGCATTCATTTTACGATGAACCACTTCCATACGTAGACAGATACAAAGATTATCAGAAGGAATATAAAGATTACCGCGACTACAAAGACCAAAAAGATTTTCTCAAGGACTACAGAAATGTCCACGGTAAGAGAATATCTAGACTTTTTTTTCTTTAGTTATAGAGATTTTGTAGTTTCCAAATTGGAATGAATGTACATCATATTTAATGCTTCTTTTTAGCTGTCTCATCGATGATAAAAAAGCTCTAAGCCAAAAAAGTCTATTTTCAGCTGTCCACTAAAATATTGCCTCGGGAGCAAGTGGTTTTAGCTCAATACAGAATTCAGCTAAAAAGTTATAAAAGCCATGGTGTTCATTTATCCATTTCACAGTCTTAGTGATAGAGTTACCACTAGAATTATGTTGCATCGACAAATTTCTTTACGGTTTACAATCTACATATACTGAATTAAAAGGGACTTTTTTTGAAACCGGTTGCATTCATTAGATATTTGAGCAACTACTTCAAAAACGGAAGAACTAAATATCAAAAATATCGTGCTTCATAGTTTTAGCTTGCTTCAAGCATTGAGCATGAAAACGAAACATTTTTTTGCGCATAAAGACATCTTTCAGATGTCAAATATTTTCTAGTGTTGCTCTTTTTCTCGCAGCTTATCAAATCAGTCTGAATCAAAGTAAAATAGGATAGGAAGCTTAAGGGGCAGTCTGCGTTTGTTTGAACTCAACTTTTCCTTGTTGCAGCTGTTGTTTTTCAGTCAACCGAGAAAAAACCACTGCAAGAAAGTCGCCACATTGTCTCACACGATTTTAATAACAAGTAGCGAGGAGTCCGGTGTGTTTGAGTTTTCACGATAAGACCTTCTCTTTTGCTTTGTCTGAAAAAAGCTTTCATTTATACGTGATGCAACGCCTGATACGAAAGCTTTGCTAAAAGCTTTTCTACGAGCTAAAACTATTAAAGGAAACGACTTAATTGATTTTCACAAACAGTAGGCCGCTTTATCACTACATTTAAAGAGATACGAAAAAAACGAGACCAATATTTATCAGCGTGGTCAACTAGTACAATATCTCATTATGCTACCATTAAACGCAAAACTAATTTCTCAAATTTTGAACCCTTCATCATTGGAACGCTGTGTTTGTATTCGTAGCTACGGGTGATCGGTTTTTTAAAACCAACGAAATATACGCTTTTATATTTTTCGTTAGCGAAAGACAATTTTATCATTGTATAACTAATCGTCAATTAAACACAGGAAGTTTTGATCAAGATATTCTCATCAAGATTGAGCAAAATTTTATATCACAGTAAGCGGTGCGATTTTCCCCTTTTATGAGAAATTAACACGGGATTAACTGAAAACTTTTGTTGTTCCATGAAATTTCCCGGATGCTAAGAAAATAGTTTCTCTGTGTAGAACAAAACAAAACGCACTCTCATACACAATAAACTGCCGAAATAAACGTACATCACTTTTCATCTCGTATGACTCGAATTTATCTTTTCTTAAAGAAGCTTTAGTTTAGCTACTGTGATTAGAAACGCAATTTCTATTCTGTTTTGCACTGCAATTTAAGTATATATAAGATTTTCTTTTAATAAAATATAATCAATACGTCTCAATATAAAATCTAATTAAGTTTGTGCGAACTTTTGAGATTTTGTGAGAGGCAAAAAGAAAGATATCCAGTAAGATTTTCGAATGGTCTGTTTTCCACATCCATTGAAGGACTAGCTATTTATCACTGTAAAATGAATCTTACTGCAAAAATCATTGCAATCTGATTCAAAACTCTATCCTAGGAAATTATTCCATTAATTAAAGACTAAGAAAATAGAAGGGCGTCGTCTGTCATTTGCCTCTTATTTCTCATTTTAAATCGATTGGAAGTCTTTTGAATTTCAATCTCTCAATTTAGAAACCTATTTCGCATTAAGTGTTCTTTGTTGAGTTGGCTAATGTTGTTTATTCACAATTAAACTCGGTTTATGGAGCAGTCAGACATAAGATGTTGAACTGGATAACTGGCAAACAACCATCATCAAAGCGCTACTTTTTATTCAAAACTTCAGACAGGTGGACTTTTTGCGAGCCTAAAAAAGAATCTTAATTAAAATGCGATCGCTCAAAGAACTACTAGCCTATTAATTCACACCAAGAAACATAAACTTTTCATTCAATTGAGGTGTTCAAGATAAACAATATAACCAACTAAATATTATATTCGTAATGAAAAGAAACGCATCTGACGCTAAGCTGTTGTTTCTCAACGTTGAAAGTATCGCCCTTTGGCCCAGAGACCTTTGTATATAACTTTCAGATCAAGGCTAGATTGATAGGTCTCGTTTTGATTTTAAAATAATAACACGCCGATTGATCTATCCAAAGTAACTTATGTTTTGTTTTTGTTAGAAAACGCCAAACCGCTGTTTTTGGTTTGTTGCATTTCATAAACAGTTGAAGTTTTTTCAAGTTTTCAAATTGAAAAATAACAAGTTTATTAACTTTGATAGAAGACTGTTTTTTTGGGAATACTTGTCGGTCACATTACTGAAAATGAAACTAGTTGAAAAAGAGGAACAAACTTTGAAATTACTTTAAGATAATAATTGATTTACTTCTTTTAATGAAATGTAACTTTTAAGTTGTATAGGCGAACCGAGCGCTTATCAGCGGCAACCAAACAATAAAACTTTAGATATTATTGGCTTTATCAACAACTTGCTCTAGCCAATGGCTTGACAGTTTTCTCTCATTTTCTATTTATTACAAATACAAAATATTAGAACAACAAAAAAGATAAATGAAATTGATTAAAACTGAAAAGAAATAAAAATCTGCTCAAAAAAGGCTTTTCTTCCTCGTCGCTTACTCGACTTTTTGCACTGGGAAATGAAATGAGTTGGGTAACAAAGCTAGTTAAAAAAAAATATCTGTTTTTGATTTTCCCAATAGCTCTCGCATCCTGTTTTGAACATCAAACGACCATTTATCATTTTAAACGACCGCACCTTTTGCTATGTCGAGTGTGATTCATAGGGCGAAAATTAAAGAAAAGAATTCGAACCATAGCTCTCTGAATTGCCACCAGTTTAATTTCCGTAACGAGCTTAAAATCAATAGAAAAAAATTAGGTAAAATGAAACACCATAATAATTCGCCGGCTAACGTTGGATCTTTGAAAAGTTCAAGTTGATAACAAATGTTTTTAATAAACTAAATGTGAAAATAAATATACCACACCACGTTAACGCTCTGTCGTACATATTATTTTTCCTTTCACATTTAATATTTTTAGAATTAATCATTTGATCATGAAAGCTAATCGTCATTTTTATTTTTCGAAGCAGTTGGAACACCTTAAAATCATTCAATTGCGTTTTGTTGCTTTTTTCAGCTAATGTCATATAAAACCCATTTTCTCAGCGCGTTTCCAGATCACAGATGCATGTCTCACAAACAAATTAGATTTTAACACAAATTTTTATGGCATTTAAGTTCAGTATAACTCGATATTGCTTAAAATATAGAGTTCTTCAGCGATAGTTTTCATTCCTCTCGAAAACTACGGGTGTTGTATTTCAAAAAGGCGCCATAAGGTTTAAGTTAAAAAAACGTTTTATAACTTTATAAGTTTAGCAAACATTTCTTTTTGCAAAAGCGGTACGCAACTGAGTTTGATATAAAGTCTTTCACTAAATATAAAGAATATTTATAAATCGGCGTTTAGGTGTTGCTTTGTAACATGTAAAAGCACAGGCTAGGGATCCCATGTTCACCACAGGGAACCCAAGATTAGGGCTTCCTTTAACCTCCTAACTTTGAACTCAATAAGAGTGAAACGAGCGCAGTACATGTGTAACATGTGAGTGTGTTTCTTGTGCGCGAGGGTAAAGAGAGATTGCGAATAATAGTTTAAAACATAACAAGTGTGTGATACCTGTGGGGGTTGTTCATTTAGTGTATGGGACAGGTGTTATTTAGAAAAAAAGTATGCAATTACGTAGGGGGGAGAAATATGTAGGTGGGTGTGGGCAACTATAAATTCTAACCTTGTAAACTATCTTAAACTTCAATAGACACGTTTATTTCAACTGAATGAATTTTTTTTAAAGCTTCTTAGTTAAAGCGTGGCTAAATAAAATTATAATTGTTTTTGTTCTTTTTGTTATTATCATTATTGTCTACTAATAGTTTTTGACGAATTACATTTCAGCAAATCCCGAATTTAAGACACCTCACGAAATGAGTTTCCCCGAAAACAGAACTTTCCAGCGGCGTGGTTCACTACAGCTGTGGCAATTTCTAGTTGCATTGTTAGACGAACCAGATTGTTCTTCGTTTATTGCGTGGACAGGGCGAGGCATGGAGTTCAAATTAATAGACCCTGAAGAGGTCGCACGTCGATGGGGTATACAGAAAAATCGGCCTGCAATGAACTATGACAAGCTCAGTAGATCCTTAAGATATTATTATGAGAAAGGGATCATGCAAAAAGTAGCGGGAGAACGTTACGTTTACAAGTTTGTTTGCAGTCCAGAGGCTTTATTTAGTATGGCTTTTCCTGACTCACAAAAACCCTACATCAAGCCTGAATGTCGAGAAGCGAAACCTGTCAGCATTACGTCACACACTACTCATGCCGCGCCACAGCTTGTGAGCATGCCCAAAGACCCATACCCCAAAGCCCATTTCCCGCCACAACACTACCGTAATCACGCAGCTCATACCATGAATACAACCGGCTCAACGAACTGCTATCAGACCGAGTGGGACCTAGACTCAACATGTGTTTATTAACTTTTTCACGGTTCTAGTGTTCAGTGTTAAACAATGTTGGTCAAAGATTAAAAATTGTTTTAAAATTTAAAAGATAAAAGTTTTCTAGTTTAGTATCTTGAGAAAATCTAAAAAGGGTTGTATCAACCTAATTTGAAGGAGATTTCTTTAAATTCCAGATTAGCTTGAAACAGATTTTTGCGTTAATAAAATAATTTAAAGCAAATATAATTTTTATTAGCATTTTCTTGACAGCACAGTAACGAGATATTTTATTTATTTTTTTATCAACTTGGTTTTGAAAGTTAACATTCACTTCGCTTTTGACAAATCTCAAAAATCTATTTTCTGATTGAAACTTGTTTTGGAATTCCTTAACATTTATCCTGGTGTTTTAAACGTAGATCGTAGCGTTAATATTTAATTAATATTGAATCTATATTTTTATTTTATTATTTTTCTTAAATCTTACTTACATCATTAACAGTTAACACATTAACCCTATACATGTTGTTTTGTCATTCGTCTCTTTATGCTGAGACAACATGTTTGAACTGCAAATTACTGCAATTGATTTTTTATATTTAAGGTCGGTTAGAAAAATTGATACCAAGTTGTGATTTTTTAAATTTATTAAGCAAAAACTGCTCATATGATTTCAAGAATTTTAAGTTTTTTATTCATAAAGTAAATTTTTAACCGAACATAAATAGGTTTAAATTACCAAAAATGTCTTAAGCGAAACACTTTATCGCTTTGCCGTAAAAGATGCTATGAAAAAATCACTGATAAAATGATAATGAAAACAATTATAAAAGACAGAGTTTTGTTTCATTTAGTAATCTATTGCGAGAATAATTGATTTTGTCAAGTCGAAAAAAGACTCCGCATTTCCACATATATAGACATACAAAAATACACTAGTGAGTGGAACAAGCAAAGCCAAAAATCGTATTTTGATATAAATGTATGTGGGAAGCTATTGAAGCAGAAAAAGCAGAGTATTGTTGAGTGCAAATACCTTAGGTAAGATGTTTTATCTGCCTTCGAATATTTTATTTTACATCTAGCTGTAAAATAGTTGCAAAATTATATTTTGTTTAAGGAAAATGTTGGTTTGATAAGGCAAAGCATATATTTGATTAAGATTTTAAGATTTTAAACGACAACAGAATTTATGAACTCCGTATAAAAACTGTGTGACTTACAGCTTGATCGTGTCCGTAAATATTCTAATTGTAAATTATACATTTCTCGTGCTTTAAGATTCATTTTCTTGCAACCTTGGTTTACTTCAGTTTTATACTGTTGTTTTCCGCTTGCCTCATCGGACCAGACATTTTTCCTTTTCTGACTGAAAGTAGAAAAGCATATTTTATATTGATGTGATGAAGCATTTTCAATGAACAAAAAAAATAGATTATTTATCAGCAAGTGTATTATAAGACAGTAATAAAGATAAATACGTTGTTCCAGAGAATATAAAAAACAACGGTAAATGTAAAGTATTGTTTATAATATGTAAAATACCTTGGCTTTATGCCTTGCATTGGCTAAAATTTGTAATATTTGACAAAAACCTGAATTAAAGAAAATATTGTTATGATTTGTTCCAAAGTAAAGGCTATTAAGTTTTTTTTTGCAATTGTTATTATATGTTTATAATTTGTAATTAGGGGAGTCAGGTTGGTGTAGTGCATGGTCATCGGTCGTGCTTCACACCTCTACGACCCGGGATCGAATCCTGGGCTCCGCATGTGGGCTGAGATTTGTCGATCTCAATCTGACTCCGAGGCTTTTTCTCCGAGTACTCCGGCTTTCCTCTCTCTGTAAATTTGACTTTTCATGCCAAGATCTGAGCCGTCGAGCGCTTAAACATTAGCCTCTGGCTAGGAAGAATGGGCAACCACTTCCTTCGCAATTGACGTTAAATACAGTATTTATTCATTTCTTATTTTTTACTTCCATCTCTGATAGTGAAAAATGTAGGATTTGGGACAAATTTTCTTTAATTTCTTCTTCGATCCGCTAGGGTCTACTTGTGTTTGTCAGTCAATTCTTCTTAAACTTAGTTTGTTTTTCTTTGTTGCTTTCTCTGATTGACGTTTTTCTTCACATCTTTTCCACTTTACCTCTGTCGTGTCCAATTTTTCCTCAGGACTTTGATTGGGCAGTTTTAACTAAAATTTTAATTAATTTTTAATTTAATATTTTAATTTTCAATTTTTAATAAAGTTGTTGCAATTTGTAATATGCCTCTCGCAATTTGTAATGGATGAAAAAAGCTGTCGCAATTTGTAATACAAGGTGCATCGCGATTTTTAAAAGAGTCACAATGGTCGAGCGTATTTTTTTGCGCACTGGGCAGTCAAGGCAGGGCCGTAGCAAGGGGAGGGGCCGGGAGGGGCTGTGCCCCCCAAGTTTTTACTCCAACCTTTGTCACTACTACTGTATCATAGAAAGTCTGAAAAAAAGGGAGTTATTTCACTAGTTTTAGACTCTCTGATTTCAGTTTCAAATGGATTTTAAAACCCAGGAAATACGTTTTTAGATAAACTAATTTTCAAAATTTATCGGGGAGCATGCCCCCGGAGCCCCCTAGAAGGCTCCTGCTTTTGATACTCCGTTGTGCCCCCCCCCACCCCCCCCCCCAGTTTTTCAAGGC
>JAOBAY020084742.1:0-10556 GCA_025331085.2 Zoanthus sociatus
ACACCTGTAATGCCTATCGCAATTTGTAATAGCACACCTGTAATACCTATCGCAATTTGTAATAGCACACCTGTAATGCCTATCGCAATTTGTAATAGCACACCTGTAATACCTATCGCAATTTGTAATAGCACACCTGTAATACCTATTGCAATTTGTAATAGCACACCTGTAATACCTATCGCAATTTGTAATAACACACCTGTAATACCTATCGCAACTTGTAATAACACACCTGTAATACCTATTGCAATTTGTAATAACACACCTGTCATACCTATTGCAATTTGTAATAACACACCTGTAATACCTGTTGCAATTTGTAATAACACACCTGTAATACCTATCGCAATTTGTAATAACACACCTGTAATACCTATCGCACTTTGTAATAGCACACCTGTAATACCTATCGCAATTTGTAATAGCACACCTGCAATATCTATCGTAATTTGTAATAGCAAATTTGTGATACCTATCGAAATTTGCAATAGTACACTTGTAATACCTATCACAAATTCTAATAGCACAAATGTCGCAGTTCGTAACAGCTTATTGTCGTAATTTGTGATACGATAACTATACTTTTTCTGCATTTACACTAGAAAAGCTTAAAATCAGATTTAAGAGAAGGTTGTATCAAAACTACCAAGGGAAAGTCTCGTTGGAGTGTTGAAAGTTGTTGTAACAAACAACTCCGTGAGTTGTAATTGACCAATGCAGGTAATGCATGACGAAGCAACCATCTAACAAATTATGATTTTTACATATTCTACTTGTGCTTTTCTTTAATGATTTGTGAAAGAGATTTAAATACCTTTTATAATTTAACAAATCTTTTGATTTTCTCATCCTTGTTTAAAAATACAACAGTACACAGATCGGGATCTGCTTTTGTAACTCATAGTTCAAGCAGCTCAATCCAAACACGCAGCAAAGTTTGATGGGTAAACGCACAAATGCGCAAGTTAAAATCAAAACTAACCCGGTGGATCAACCCTGGTTGGTGGTTTGCACGACACTTTACTAAACTAACTCGGGTCGGACCCACCTCTGGAGATGAGTTAGATTTAACCCGGGTTGAAACCGGGTATAGTTTGTGCCGTGTAAACAGGGCTTAAGATCTCTGCTTTTAATGCGCAAAGTCCCCAGCTCCATCCCGGCTCTGCAGAGATTTCAATATTTGTGTGACCTTTTTTAACGCCTTTCCATCCTTCTGGGGTAGATAAATGAGTACCGGCGTTTGCTGGGAGCTAACCTGCGATGGATTAGTGTCCCGTCCAGTGGGAGTCAAAGACGGCCCTCACCGCTTAACACTACAGAAACTGGAGATATTCTCCGTCTCCATGGGACACTTGCTTTATAAAGAATTTAACTTAGCATAGCTTGGAACAGAAAGTTTTAAAAAGCTTAATTAAGTTTCCCAAATACAACTTTTAGATCTTCAAAGTTGTCTCTTTACTAATCAGAAGCCCAGATCTTACAAATTTTTTCTTGATGTTTTGAAAATTTTGTTTGTAAATATTGTTTTGTTTATTTTTGCAGCAGTCTAACACTCAGAAGGTGCACAACACAGTCGAGGATAACTAAACTGTGTCACTGGACAACGAGAACTCCATCGAACCAGACCAGCTGTAACTGTCCGAGCTCCGGGATCTTACAGATGAACTCTGTGGACTTGGGGTAGAAGACGTGTTTTCAAAGCTTCGTCTCTCCCCACGAAGGGCATTTTGACGCCACCTGTTGCTAAAACGCTGGGGTGATCCTTTACTGTCTAAATTTTGGAAACTTAAGTTTTCTGTAGTTTCATAGCTGATGTCATTTGTATTGTTGATCTCTGGGGCAACCTTTACAATGAAATGCAACTTTTGTTGGTCACTGTATTCTACTTGTGTCGAGGAAACTTTTCCTTGCTCGTCAATTGTTAAGTACCAGCCACGTCCATTATGATCAGAGTGGCAAGTACGAAATAAACTGAAAAAGTTCCTGCCAAAATATTCGCGCAGAACACATTCCTTTTTCTCTGATTCCTTTCAACAACAGAAATGAAACAAATAATTAAGCAACTGTTCATCAAATTATCAATCATTTATTTACTAAAATTCCCTATATCACAATTTTTTTAATCTTTAAGATGGAAACTGTTATCATCTATGAACTCAGAATTCGAATTATCGAAGAAACATTCTGCACCTAAGTATGCTTTTTAATCAAAAGAAGTTTGAAATTTAAATTTTCACCGAGCGGCAGGGGACTGGTACCTGTGACGTAGCAGCAGTAAGACGTCCTTCACTGTGATTACTGTTTTACAAGAAAAAACGTGAAAAGCAATATACTTAAAACTGACTTTCTCTGTTTTCGCTGTGTTTTAAACAGTAAACGAAGAAATTGTTGTGTTGAGAGCTTAAGCATCATCTTTATTTGTACGACAAACGGCAAGACAAATCACGTGACCAACTTTTTATCGCGTTTGCCGTTGAACGTTTGTCGTTTTGACTTAAGGATTGGTGTTTTGGCGTACGTCGTAAACGTGAGTATTTTTCTTTATTTTTCACCTTGCTCTGTTGAACAAAGCTCTAAATTTTTAGAACTAGAACTACTTCGTGGTTATTACCGTGCCTGGCTTAGAGTTTTATTAAATCTGTTTAGTCCATGCTCTCGGATCTAATCGCTAAGTAATCGCTGGCCGCTCGGCATGGACAGAGCCCAGGTTACTTTCGGGCTGCGGTTCACAGGCACAAATGGTACATTGACCGATATCGCTGCATTCTAAGACCGTGTCAGCGGCCTACGGCCTGGGCACGATAATAACTTTTGTTTTACTTCCTTTTTTAATGAATAAGATACAATTTAATAGATGAATCTTTCTAACTTTGCATAAATGGTGCTGGAGTGAAACGACCTTTTCAGTTGTGAATTTTGCGAGCTTCATCCGAAGAATGCACATTAAAATGTTTTGGCAGTTGTTTTTTTTTCCTTCCACTTGTGGTATTAGTAGCCTTGTTTCAATGGAAAGTTTTTCTTTTTATTTCTGAATTAAAGTTTATTGAGATAAACCTATGTTAAAACAGTTAAACTTCTAATATGCTGCATTCATTTTCATTCTTTACAGCATGGTTCCTTTTCGCTGGCATGATATTATGGAAAGCCGGCCAACAAAACCTGACTTGTGAGCGATTGTTGGCCAAGTACAGACCCGTAGGCAGAAATTCTGCTGGGGGGGTGCGAACAAAATTGTTTGGGATCAACATCCCCAGACAGGACGTCATTTTATCACAACTTTCAAATTTTTAGGACAGCATAAAAATAATAAAGTTCTGTGCAAAAAAATTTTGGACTGACAAATTAGATTATATTCTGATTTATTATTGAGATTGTTTTACAGATAAATAAGAGTGCTTTGATGATCATTTTCCATCATAAACTTTATATTCTTATTCATTACTTTTATAATCGCGTAGACTTTGTGGACTTTTACGGCCGTTGGGGGGGGTGCGTGCGCACCCCGCGCACCCCCTCTGCGTACGGGCCTGAAATACTGTCTATACTATTTTCAACAGATGCAAATACAGCTCAGTTAACAGGCGAGGTTGCAGGGAGCACCTCGATTTACTGTTCTTTAGAGAATGCTCCGTAAACGTGTAGCTTAAATCTATGTAAACACTGCGAGCGACCGGGGAACGGTAAACTGCATTCTGATGTTTGGCGTCTCACGTAAACGCAATTCTTAAGCTATATAATATTCAACCGGAAGCTGCTCAGTACTTAATTCTACGTCATCACACCAGGACTTCTTGATAGAATTAATGTTCGGTCAAAAACGACAGCTGTCCCAAAACTGTCTTATCTGCACCTTTCAAAACTCAAAAAAATGTAACAGGTACCGCAAAAATCTGTTTAATTTTTGAAATTTATTGTTAGTAAAGGGTTCTACTTTTCATCTAAATGATAAAAAAAAAGTGATATAGGGACTTTAACTCCATTCATTTGTACGAATTCTTCTGATTTCTCTTTGTTTCAGGCTAAAAATCTTAAAGACCCAGTTGTTCAAAAGCCGATTAGTACTAACCCAGGATTAAACGTTTAACCCATGGTCTTGTTTCGTACTATACATTAGGGCCCAGTAGTTCAAAAGCCGATTAACACTAACCCAGGGTTAAATATTTAACCCATGGTCTTGTTTCCTACCATACATCTGGGCCCAGTTGCTCAAAAGCCTATTAGCACTAACCCAGGGTTAAACGTTTAACCCATGGTCTTGTTTCCTACTATACATCTAGGCCCAGTTGCTCAAAAGCCTTTTAACGCTAACCCAAGGTTAAACGTTTAACCCATGGTTTTGTTTCCTACTATACATCAGGACCCAGTTGTTCAAAAGCCTATTAGCACTAACCCAGGATTAATGTTTAACCCATGGTCTTGTTTCGTACTATACATCAGGACCCAGTTGTTCAAAAGCCTACTAGCACTAACCCAGGATTAATGTTTAACCCATGGTCTTGTTTCCTACTATACATCAGGGCCCAGTTGTTCAAAAGCCTATTAGCACTAACCCAGGATTAATGTTTAACCCATGGCTTGCCATGGTCTTGTTTCCTACTATACATCAGGGCCCAGTTGTTAGGTTTAAACCGTTTAACCCATGGTTTTGTTTACAACCTTACAGAGACGGATTTGAGCTGTAAATTTGGGATTAACAAGTTTATTCCAAAGAAAATCTGAATAGTATTTTATAAGAACCGTAATCTCTATCCCAGATAAACAATCGCTGCTAAAATTTTTGCTCAAACCAGGGTTAAATTTAATCCACCATTGAACAAACTATCCCTTATCTTAAATGGTGTTTACCCCGTCTCTTCCGAATATGGTTAAAAAAAGCGAAGATGGCCAAATTTGTAGAAATAAAAATACAGTAGAAAAAATTGTAAAAAATGACAAAAATCAAAATTTTTGCTTAAAAATTATTTAATACTAAATTAAGAAACGATCAGTACTGATAATGATAGCAGAAAATATTGTTGAAGATATAAATGCACTTTTTTGAGAAAAAAAAATACGGCAAGCAAAGTTTTGGGCACAAAATGCATTAATAGAGCAAATAAAATGTTTTTTAATGCAAACTTGATTATATTCCTAACTTTGGAACCATATTTTTAAACGAACAATCAAACAAATAAAAAAACAGATAAATATATAAACAAACAAATGAACAAGTAAACAAACGACCAAATAGAGGGGGAAGGGAAGGGAGAGATAAGGGGGGCGTAGGTGAAAACTTTACTCTATTTTAATCTGATTGCTTACCGTTGTAAAAATATTACCGCTATCATCAATGGCGAGGTATCTCTTTGCTTCACTTCCCCATATTGCAATTAGGTTTGGACCGACTGAGAGAAATTGTAGTTTAGCTGCAAGGGAAAAGTTAATATACAATGTAACCGATTAAATTCGCTTGACTCTAAGGCAACAGAAATCTTAAACAATAGAATTACAAGCAAACATGATTTAGGGGAAAAAATAAATTCTAGACATGCTAAATCATTGATATTCTCGGTTTTCAAACAATCAAGAGACACGTACAAAAGACAATTGACTGGCCATGTTGGTGTCCCAAACAAAAGAAATAATAAAAAAATCATGGATACAGGTTTGCATAGTGATCATCAGTCGTGTCTCCCATCTCTACGACCCGGGATCGATTCCTTGGCTCCGCATGTGGGTTGAGATTTGTCGATCTCAATCTAACTCCGATGGCTTTTCTCCAGGTGCTCCGGTTTTTCTCCCTCTGCAAATTCTACTTTTACGCCAAGATCTAAGCCGTCGAGTGATTAAACATTAGCCTCTGGCTAGGAAGAATGGGCAACGACTTCCTTCGCAATTGACGTTAAATAAAGTATTTATTATTATTATATGTTAAGAGTATACCAACTGGTCGCCATGAAGTCAGCTGAAAATCGGCAGAATGCTGAATGCAGAATGCGACAACATTTTACTAGGTCAGCGGAAGCTAGTATATCCATGCGAGTCTAAACCCTAACCTTAGCCCTATAGCTAACCCTAAGCCTCACCCTAACCCTGAGATTTTTGTTCAAAGCAGGCACGTATAGCCAGAATTTTTTGAGAGATGCGCACAAATTGACAAGATTACTAAGTGGTTTTTGGTAAAGTGCTAATTGTTTCAAAAATTGCCTTTTCCGCTGGATATTTTAATCACATGCTCTTAGTAAAACACAACATAATAAATCCCTTACTAACAATTTAATGAACTGTATCTTTGTTATGCTCAATAAAAATTTACAAAGGTTCTTCACGGACGCGTTAGCGACCTACGTCATTGGCGCCAAAGCCAGCGGACAGCTTGCCTACTCCTTTAACATAAGAACAATCACACTCGGACATGCTACCTAACGCTTTTATACCTATTCCTTAAAATTTTTCCTGCTTCCAATCACTTTTTTTTTACTTAAAATTTGTGAGGTATGCACGTGCGTATTTGCATACAGGTAGTTACGCGCCTGCAAAACTAAGTGCGCAAATGGAAAGTTTTTATGGCCGCGATTACAGAAAAGTCGGTGATAATGTTTTTCCGCTGACGCTATATTATGTAGTCGCGTTTTGCATTCAGGCATTCAGAGCATTCTGCAAATTACACCCGCCCGCTGAAAACGGCAGTTGCAGTAACTAGTGACAAGTGACTCGGTTTGAAAAATAGGCAGTTGAGGACTATATGTGGCTACTGCTTCTTCAAACTAGTTTTAAGGCTGCAACAGTATTTCATTCTATAGCCCTACATGATTTAGTATGTCCATTTTCGAAGCCACATCTACTGTAAGTTATGCTACATCGCTTGATTTAACTATTTTTGAGCCAATGTAGGTAATCATATTAACTGTGCTCTGCCATATAACTAAACTATGATTGGCTAAGCAATGCTAGTACTACGTGACACCCGACATGCTTCAGGACGTTAGTAATTTCCCGAGACATATAGGAAGTAAACTTTCGCAAAGCATGACAAGTCTACATGACTAGCGCCGAAATGCAAATTAGTTGTTCTTTTGAACACACGCCTTCAAGTAGGCAATTAATTATGATAACTTGAAGCAGAAGCTGCTGAATTTGTCTCAATAGTGGTTGGACGGCTAGGAGCAGTGTTCAAGAATAGTCGAAAGCGGACATAAAGAATTAATCTACAGATAAGGCTTTTGTGGGGAAGACTACATTATCCATTAGTAAGCACTTCGACACTGTTACGTAAAACTTTCATTGTTAATGGCGTTTGCTGGCGGAATTTGCAGAAGAGCTGCACAAGCGGCCGGATGTCCAGTTGAAAGCGAGAAACATGGTGATACAATCAAAATCTAATTAATAGATATCTGAACAGACATAGCTATAATGCCGCTGAAAAAGATAACAAAACAGTTATTGTTCATCAGCTCACGGATCGATATTACGCACAGGTAGAACTGTAATTTTCAGAGTACAAAAAGCATACTCAACAAGCAATGAGTTCGAGATTTCTATGTAAGAGCCTCAGTTTTCTCTTGTTTTTGCTCAGTTATTATATTTTCAAACAAACATGCGTAATAGCAAACAATTGAATTAATTTTTATAGAATAATCAAAGTCAAAGCCGTTTAAACGACAAAATTTAAGGAGAAATTTCCCTAAACTGGTGAACAATGGAGATAGACTGGGCACGAAAACAAACTGCCTTTGCCTGATCAGGTAATAGTGACAGTAAACCATATTAACTCTTGAGTAAGCTTACTTTTTGCAAAACATTATGCTTGTATCTCACAAATACTGTGTATGCTGCACATCCCATCCCCTTCTCTCCAAAAGCAAGTAGATAACGGGTTAGAACCGGTTTCTTAGCAAGTCCTTGTACCTTTCTCAAAAACCAATTGTAGCCAGGCTAACCCAATTCTAAGTAAAGTAGAAGCGTAACGCTTGTGGGATGTGGCTGGAATAATAAATATAACTGTGTTGCACGTGCGTGCTTGTAATGACACAGTCACTAAATAGAGCACTATGGCCTCGTGGGTCTGAGGGACTAAGCCCGTATTAAAACCCTTTAAAAAAAGAGTAAGCCTGAATGTTGGCAGCCGTGGACAGCTGTTTCGGTCTTATTGGGCCTCGTCAGTAGCAGTGGGCAACTGATCCTGTTTGTTAGCTATGCCGTGCTGACGAGGCCTAATAAGCCTGAAATAGCTGTCCACGGCTGCTAACATTCAGGCTCACTCTTTTTTTGAAGGGTTTTGTACGGCCCTCTGACCGGCGAGGCAATAGTGCCCTATTTAGAGGCTATGTCATTTCCAGCTCGCATGTGCAACACAGTTATATTTATTATGCCAGCCACATCCCACAAGCGTTACGCTTCTACTTTACTTAGAACTGGGTTAACCTGTTTACAACTGGTTTATGATTGTGCCACCAGGATTAGCTAAGAAACCGGTTAGAAATGGTTTAGCCTGGCTACAACAGTTAATGAGAATGGTATGAGGATTCGCTAAAAAACCGGTTAGAACTAGTTGAGCCAGACTAGAACTGGATTTTGAGAAAGGCAGCAAGATTCGCTAAGAATCCGGTTAGAACTGGTTTCGATCAATTTACCGCGCAAAGCAGGCTGGGGGATTTTTAACATTTTATGTAAACAGAACTAAAACTTGCTGCTAATACGGAGTGTTTGTGTGTCAAAAACGAAATAATAAGTAAAAAGAAAAAAACGAAATAAGTAAAAGAAAAAAATTCGAAGACGATGATAGTAATGATGCATCTGCTAAAAGAGAATTGAACTATCCAAATATATTTCTTAATCCTGAGCAAATGATGGTGATGATGATGATGAGTCGTGATGGTGATGATAATGGTGGTGATGGTGTTTGTGATGATGATGGTGATGATGGTGGTGATGGTGATGATGGTGATGATAATGGTGATGATAATGATAGTTGTGATGATGATGGAGATGGTGATGATGATAGTTGTAATGATGGTGGTTGTGACGGGTAATTATGATGGTGATGATGACTTGCTAAAACGTTAATGCAAAAAATAGCGTTGTAATTGTTCATAAAACAATGCTTCAATTGATGCATAAACTAATGCGATAATTGTATTTTCCCTTAATGAACAAATCGTAGTAAAGAGTAAAATCACATTATTGGTGAGCGTTTTCCAAAAATATGTCCAATAATTAAAAAAAACATCAGATTATATATTCCTACAATGAACACTAAGAAGCATGACCTACATCAAAAATGCAAAGAGTAATTTATACATATGACACAGCGAATTGTGGTCAAAATTGAGAGAGAAATAAGTAAGAATCGTGATATGGATAATGTTTATACAACAAAGAAAGCAAAATGAAACCATAAGTGTACGTATCCGCTTGAAAATTATAACTTCGTATATACTTTGAGAACTGATGCTTTTTTTAAAAATAGAATTTACTGATTGTGAATAATGTCTTGAATTGTAGTGAATCTCTTACCGTATGGACTGAGTTTGTTTTTCGTAGAAGACACCAGGCCGTTCGTGTGAATCTCGAGAAAAAAGCCGTTACGAGCAAATAATTGTCTTTTTCTTGCGTACTTCTGAAGGTCCGGAAATGTTGAAGAAGATTTAGGCCTGGACATAGTTTTTGTAGAATTTACAGATTTATGATTAACATCACGAAGCGCTTATGCATAATATATTTTAAAGTCAAACATGTAGATGTAATATTTTTAGCTTTTGGACAAACGAAATGAAATATTAATGTTTGCTTTTTGAATAGCGACCGCAGTTTTGTCGAAGGTGTTGTTTGCCAAATTTCTCGCAATTTGCAAAGCGTGGTACTCAAGGTTTTGTGTCGTTAAAAAGCACTTTCAGCAACTGCTAGTCACATTCAAAAATACTACAAAAATTTTAATTGCTATAGTTGTACTCTTCCATTACCGCTTATCAAAACATTCTACATATGTAAATATATTATTATCAATATTTACACAAACGCACTTGCTATTCTTGTTTACGAAAAGACTTTTGTAATGTTCCAAAATAATTTAAAAACATAATAATTCCAAGGCTTCGATTTTTAACTTAACTTGATTTTAGTTTATAAAGTATGAGGAGAGCTTTTATCTTTTTTAATACAAAGTAATAACAGTGCATGTGGTCAAAACTGGTCATTGTTGAAATTACAGCACTAATCGTTAAAGCATGCACAAGAATTGATCTTCAAGTTTGGCAAAATCTTGCCGGTTTTAATTAATTGCGGTTCCTAGTTATTTTGCATTTTTAGACTTTCTCACCAGTATACGTAAAACTATTGGTTGCAAAGATAATAATATCGGATTTAAGGCTCTATCCAATTAGAATAAATGTCAATATTTGGTTGCGATTCATATTTAGGAACGTACGCTCCCCCGGAAGGGATAGGGAAGGGGAGGGGGGGGGGGTACTCTCACATTTAAGCCATACGGGTATGCGACGCCCGATAGGGTCTACTTTTTCAACCTAAATTCATAAACAGGGTATGGGTTTTTAATAGAAAATCATAAACAGGGT
>JAOBAY020084752.1:0-10556 GCA_025331085.2 Zoanthus sociatus
CTCTTTGTGCCAAATTTCATGCTTTCTTCCACTCTGTCACGATCTAGCCTTAAAATCACCCTAAGCCACCCCACTATCCGAAATCTTTCAGAGCCAAACTATTCTTAATGATTTTGTTTCCGGAAAACGTTCAAAAACCTTCAGATTCCGGGAGGGGCACTCCCTTTTATGGGCTACACAGGTTTAAGGGTCAGGTCATTATTAGGGCAGGTATGAAACAGGGTGTTGTTTAAGGGTCAGGTCATAATTAGGATAGGTATAAAAATGGGTGTTGTTTAAGGGTCAGGCCATTATTAGGGTAGGCAAAATTGCAGATTCTGACCATCAATAGCGTAATAGTTTCGGGAAGGGGGTCATACATCCCTAACCTATTTTTATGACAGCTTCCTCTGGACTTCAGATGTGTCCGTAAAATATTTGAAAGTTCCATACTACCGGCAGCTAACCTGTTACAGATTAGTGTCCCATCCACGGAGAGTCAAAGACCCTGATGCGCTTAAGACTACAAAAGCCAGAATTGAGCATCAGTCCAACGGGTCACGAGGCTCGTAAATGATTAAGCTAAGTAAGTAGAGGTAATCATACTACCGGCAGCTAACCTGTTACAGATTAACTGTCCCATCCAGGGAGAGTCAAAGACCCTGATGCGCTTAAGACTACAAAAGCCAGAACTGAGCATCAGTCCCATGGGTCACGAGGCTCCTATATGATTAAGCTAAGTAAGTAGAGGTAATCATAGATCAGTGAAGTGCGTTCAATATATTTTTTAAAGTGTTCTTGTTATCAAAATAGGTCGTATGAAGCTGAGAACAAACATTTTTGAAATGAAGCACAGAAACTGTAATTCTGCTATTTGCAGAGAATTTTCTACTTTTGTTAAGTCCACCCGACCCTTTTTTTGCCCCCTAATAGTCTTCCTCCGAAAGAGATATTTTCTTTTTTTCCTTTCACCTCTACTAATCACTTTATGAAAGTATCAAAGAACATAAAGATATGCATTTATAATATAGAAAGGACCCTGCGCGCGCTCTGATTGGTCAAAAAACCAAGTTTTATTGCCTGCGGCTCGTGTTTTTTACATTTCCCTCGTGTTCTGAAATGTCCGTCGTGTTTTATCACAATGTAATACACGGCTTAGGCTTATTTAATTGTTAAACAAAAAAATGAAATATTAAATTCTTTTCTTTGATAAATTTACATTTAATACAGTGATACCTTGTTTTTCTCTCGTAAAATTTATAAATCTTTTTCAAACAAAGATATTATTTTTCACCTTCAGTACTTACTTCTTGAATATTTAAAGGTCCCAAAACATAATTTATTAAGACAAAATTTATTTAGATATGTTTATTTTGATCAGCAAATGAGCAAACAACACAAAAATTCTTGTTTGCTTGAGGGATGAAACGACAAAGAACACGAAATCGTTACGGATTCCATATGCTAAATCGCCATGCACCCTGCCAGAAAACAAGTTTTTACAGTTATTTGGTATGCAAGCAGTCTGTTAAGCGCTAGTGGCTAATCTTTCAACGCAAGAGTCACTGAGAGTCGAAGGAAAGAACGACAGGAAAAATCTTGATCAAAATTCGCCATCAAGTCCAGTAAAATACTCTGTTGTGATATAGAAGTAGTCGAAGCAAAGACCGTGATCAAAATTTGCCATCGAGTTTCGCAAAATTTTCTATTGTGATAAATAACTGTTCAGTTGAATTTACTGGTCCATATTCACCACGAGTCCAGTAAATTTTTGGTTAATATTGTGATAAACAGCTCTTCAATTAAACTCGTTGGTAGTCCAAGCAAAGAAATGTTAATCAAAATATCACCATCGAGTGCAGTGCATTTTACTGTCAAGCCAACTTAGTTATTAATGCACCACGCTCACATGAAGTTGAGGCATTTGTGTCGGTCAGTCAGTCGGCCAGACAAAAATCGCTCAAATGTGCATACCATTACCCCTGAACCCGCGATCAACCGCAAGGTCAGTATGCATTCTCCTTCGTCGAAAGCAAAAAGTCTCGCGCCTTCTAATAGGAAAAGTAGTCAAGTAAATAACTCACCTCTAATTTATACGATAACGGCCCTTCACTGTCTTCATCAATCCAGTCAACGCAAGTAATTGTGAAGTTATCTTTCAATCCTTGTCCTGAAGTAGGACTAACTTTGCATACACCTTTGTAGGGCGCTGCGTTTGCTATGAAAGTGTAGTACGACTCACCCCAACCTGCCCTTAGAGCTGAAACCTAAAAACATGCGATACTGCGGCTATTCAATTTTAGTATAAACCTACTAATGGTCTGACACACCTCATGGGCTATTGACTCGTAGTCCATTCGTCGTCCAGGTCTAATTGTTAGTGAACAAAAGTTTGGAGCTGCGACAACATTTTACATACATACGCACTTTATTCTCCCTAAACTGGCTTTTCAGAATTTTGACCTGATTAGAACTATGATACAGTTAATTCAACCACAGGTGGCCAATCTAGACAGTTCAAAAAGCTATATCATTCGCACTGGATTCCCAACGGTCGCTCTAGACTGAGTTTTTCACTAGTATTGTTATATTTTTTTGTTAGATAGTCTCTAGAATAGACTTGTAATAAAGACGATAAAATAAATGTATTTATTTTGTTTACCTCGTGTAAATTGTGTTATTTCGGCTTTTCATTTCGATTGATTATGGAACGATTTTTGTTGTACATTCTTCATCAGGCTCATGTTACTGCACGAAAAATGAAAAAGCAGGCAACTTCGTTCACCTGCTGGACAGAGTCATCCTCAGAAAACGCC
The DNA here is from genome assembly GCA_025331085.2 of Zoanthus sociatus. Taxonomy (NCBI): domain Eukaryota; kingdom Metazoa; phylum Cnidaria; class Anthozoa; order Zoantharia; family Zoanthidae; genus Zoanthus; species Zoanthus sociatus. The sequence continues at coordinate 2,796 of JAOBAY020084752.1, forward strand.
CAAAATATCTCAGTTCCACGTATCGCATGACAACTATTTTCACAAGCCACATTCGCTCGAAAAATCGTCGTGATCCAACACATTTTACTACGTTAACTGTACATTAGAAAACTGTATTCGAACTGATTTGGTTTTCTTCATATGATCAGGGCAGATGCAAGTGCACTTTTTGGGCAAGTGAGAAGCCATACAAAGTCTTCCCCGCTACCATACCCAAGGCAACTTTTAAACCTTCGGGCAACAATCCGGAACAATAATTAAGCCAATCAACGAACGAGACAGGTTCCCCATGTGAAAAGCGCATTCGTTGTAAAATTTTAGCCGGATGAATATTACACGACAAAACCGTCCCAAAACCCATCGAAATGAAAAGAAATAACACAATTTACAAAAGGTAAGCAAAAAAAAAATAAAACATTTGTTTTATCGTCTTTATTGTGTATTTTGGAGACTATAGATGGCTCTAAAAAAAAATTCTGGTGTAATAAAGTCAGTCAAGAGTGACCGTTGGAAATCCAAATGACGCAAATGCAAATGACGTGGCTTTCGAACTGTTTGTATTGACTGATGTGATTCAACACTGAAAAAGACTTATGGTGTAAAACAATGTTGTGAAAAAACAACATCAGAAGACTTCTCCCTCTTTGTAGCACATTGGAGGTTGCGAAAATTATCCTTTATAAGTAGATTTTAATGTTTAACAAAGCAACCAATATCCATTTAAAGAGTACTGATTGCCTATACGTAAGTTCGAGATATCCACAATTGGTATAAACCTACTAACGGTCTAACACGAATCCTGCATTTTGATTGGCTACTCCACTAGAGGTTTATTAGTGATAGCCTACTAGTAGAGAAAAGATGGCGGATCAAAATAGTAATGAGCACAGTTTTGCTATAATATCAGAGGATTTTATCGATAATTTAATTTGTACATTAATTTTTGACCGATTAGTAGGTTTATACTAAAAACAATTAGGCCTCTCGGCCTCATGGACTACGAGTTTGAATAGGCCATAGGAACGGACGTGGAAGGCGATGTACCAAATTCTCAAATTGAATGGATATGTTGGATAGATTTAACAATAATGAAATTTTCTCTTATTTTGGTCAACATTTACCAGTGTTGTTAAACTAAAGAAGAAGAGAATATAAGATTATTGCAGGAAAGGGTCCACTTACACTGAGAACAATACGGTATGTTTTGTTCGGTTGAAGAACATTTTCTTTCAGCCGTAGTGTAGGCCCAGCAAGGTTGGTCTCCGTCAAAACTTTGTCGGTTAAATCAACAAAGTCCCAGTCGATATTTCCTGCATAAAGCAGTAATAAAGCAAGAATAAACAGTAAATTGTTTGATACACGATGGCACGAAGATATTAATTTTATTTTCAAGTGGTGAAAAGAATATTTTACAAGCAAATGCAGCAAGCGAGTAGAATTTGGTTTTACTTTTGAAACAAGAAAATAAACTCATATCTTTAAGCCAACGTTTAATACTATTTTTATTAAATATATGCGGGCAAACTCTTCTCCATTTTTTTCTCTTCACAACCAAGATGATCTTCATAAGAATATTTTGAAACTCAAAAATAATCTTTATAGTTTATTTCTCTCTGTCAAATATTCCCTAAATTTTCGTAGGTCATATTGGGCCGTTCTTTATACAATATTTTTGTAATGACTACAATCACAAAGCTATAGTGAAGCTTTCCTTATAACCAAAGCTAATAATCTTGATCCTAACGACCTTAATAAACACGACGAGACTCAGCAAGCCCCAACTCACACCAGACCTTAACTATGGTTAAAATGTGTTTAATCAAACAAGGCCTAATTAAGTTAAAAGTTAACGTTTCAAGTTTAACTTGAAACGAAGAATTAAGATACAATGGAAACTTTAGATGGTGGGGAGGAAAGACGTTAAAAGACTGACAGTTTTCTCACCGTACGGCGTTTTTCTGCCATTATCAACATATCCCTTCCACTTGAAGTACACGCCCTTCTGCTGACAGCTTTTAACACACTTTATTATTAAGCCTAATTGCTTTGACGAAGGGGGCTTCTCTTTACAGTTAGAAACACAACTAAACAAAAACAGCAAAAAATAAATTCCAAGTTTAGACGGTTTGTAAATTAAGTTTTAAAGAGATGCATTACTTAGGAGTCAAGTCATGAAATACCGTTTGACATCAAAAGTCAGGCAAAAAACATTGTAACTGAATTAAATTTTGTTTGCTTACGATTTAAAAATGGAGTGAAAGAACTTGCATGTTAAATATATACGGTGTGTTCCCAGTCATATTTAAAGTTCTAAGTTGTCATATTTTCTCTTGTATACACTCGAAGAGAAGACACAGATGAGTTCTTTTTATGTAGATTTTAAATTCAAAATGTACACATAGCTCAAGGTACAAGAATCAAGATATCAGAAAACATTCCGTATCCACGTCGATCCACAATCATTTACATACTACACACCTTCCAGAACATTCCAAATACTTAAGGAAGTCTGTAGCACAAACAACAAAAATTAAATCGTAAACAACAATACTCTATGTGTTTTTATCATGTTCTGGAACCAGTTATTGCATGCTAGCAAACGCATAAATTTCTACAATCTATTTAATCTCTACAACATCAGTGAAAAGGATTAAAAATATTACACAGGCTAAGAAAATATATTTGGACGTTTGGGCTGCTCCTGTTGCCTTCTTCAATGTATAACGGTGTCGTGTTTAGTACGTATATACGGTTTCCTTCTTAGTATGTATATACGGCTTCCTTCTTAGTACGTATATACGGTTTCCTTCTTAGTAATGTAGATACATACGGTTTTCTTCTAAGTATGTATACATAAAAATTATACGGTACAAACTAAACCACAAACGAATTTTATGCATGGTTTTCGTTCATTTGTGGTATTTTTGTCATCCTGGGAGTGCCACGGCTTTAAGAAAAGCTTCGGTAAAAGGCTATTGGCACCTATTTCCTCTGGTTCAACATATTTTTGAGTGGATGTCGTGTTGTGGTCAAGTCTTTGCTTCTCTTTTTACACTGATAACATTTCTTCAACAGGAAGTATTCGTATCGAAAAATTAATTCATCTACAAAATACTTGATTAGGTTAAAATTGTTGCAAGGAATTACCGTACTTCGTCTTTTAAATGTTGCCCTCTAATAAATGCGCCATTTTAGAATGGAAAAAGTGAAATAAACGCCTCCATGTAATAAACGCCACGTGAAAAATGCCGCGTTAACTTGAGACAATAAGGACAAATTAAATAAACGAGTTTCAAAGCAAATTTACTTCTTTTCTGTATTCCTAATTTTTCTTGATTGGTACCTGTTATTATCTGTAATTATCTGTTCATTATATTGAATTATAACCGTATCAAATCTGAAAATGATGTCTCATGACTATGAGACGTGTTAGATTTTCTAGTTTTAAACCTGATATATTTATATAATTTTATATTTATATGCCCATACCCGTTATATATACACCATATATTTATATATATGCAGCAAATTTAATCTAAAAAAAAGTATTTCAACACAGGAAGACACGAAATCCGTAGCTTTGCGCGCCATAGCTTATGCCTTACCTTATTAATTACCTGCCTTTAGTGCTTAAGATATTCCTACCTTAACAAGAAAAGTGGTGGTGCGGGAAATACTTGTACTGTTTGGTGATAGATCCCTTGTGTCCTATTACCATCCCTAACAATTACAGACACTTGAAAGCGTTCAACATGCAAGAAGCGCGCTGTGTCGACGAAAGCCAGCTTGGTTGTTGCCTCGGGCCCACCAGAAACCAACGAGAAGCAGTCTGGCTTTGCAGTAATCTTCAAAGGTTGGTGTTTCTTTTCTTCAATCGTCTTGCACTCCCAAGTAATATCAAGGTCGGTGTAATTGCCTGTAACAAAAAAAGAAAGAAAAGAAACGGATTGTTCTACTGACCTATTTCATTTTGAATATTTTGATGCCATAGAATGTCATTTGTGGTTAGTACAAATTAACTAGCCAAATTAAATCTATAAACTGCTAAAAAAAAGTTACAGTAGGAGACGATGTTTCGGCGTCAACACTAAAGGTTAAGGTTTAATAGTACGAATGTATCATTGGTTCGAGTTTTCTTATTGGAACCTGCATAAGTAACAGTTGAACCTATATAACCCAAAATTAACTTTCTCTCAAAATGAGTTGAGTGTCTATTCAACATTTTCACAAAATACAATCTCGTTCCAATAGACCGTATTCCTTGTCCTTGTTGGCGTTAATCATAATGAACGCAGGCTCTGAGAACGCGATTGTATTGCTTTGAACGCAGGTTCAGATGTATTTTATAATTAAACGTCATCATTCAATGATGTAATTAAAATTTCGTACGTCCAGGCGAAACTAACAATGCTGGTAGAATATGTCCAAGTTGGTAGCGGGCTTTACCCCTTTAAAACTACAATAAAAATTAGTGAGCCTGATTGCTAGCAGCCATGGACAGCTGTTTCCGCACTTTTAGGCGTCATCAGTGTCACATAGCTAGCAAACAAGCTCAGGTTCCTAAACAAACATTAGTAATGGCAAAAGCGTAACTCTTGCGAGGTGTGGTCAAATAATGATAGCACAAACGTGCTAGTATCTAACTTGAGGTCACTATAATGGGCACTATGGCCACGTTGATATGGTGGTATAAATGGCTTTACCCCTTTAAACTACCATAAAAAACAGTGAGCCTGATTGCTAGCAGCCATTTTGTTTTTGGTAGTTTGAAAGGTAAAGCCCGCTATAAACGTGGCAAGTTAGATACTAGCACGTTTGTGTTATCTATACTGGTAGAATGTGACTTATTATAACCTGAAGGCCCATTTGTGACATCAGGGTCCCAAGATAAAGAAGCGTTGAATGCAATCTTTGCTTCAAAAGCCACTTTTCGATTATTTCCACCAATGATGTGTGCTATTAGAGGACTGGGCGATATTTTAATAAATCCATAGTCAAATGCCCTCACTTCAGGCTCGAGACCTGTGACTCTCAGTTGAACAAAATGTGTCCCATATCTTAGCACGCGGGGCTTGATCTTGAAACTGGAGTCGCTTGAAACTTTCTTTAGAGGGAGAAACCTTCCCATCTATCGGTTATTGAGTCATGAAAACGAAAAAGAAAAAAATATTAGCAAGATTTTACCAACTTGGCAGTAAGTACATAATTTTGTAAGAAGTGTGACAAGATTATTTAAAAACTTCTCTGAAAATAAATAATTATTTTTGAAAGTTTATTTTAATAATATTTTTTTTTAAATAAAGCAAAAAGATCGTGAAATGAAAATAGGTGAGACCTGTCCTTTAACATAAAACTATTTTTGTCATTTTATACACACTTCATCCACACATCCTGTTAACCAAAAATCATCTTTCAGAGCAAAGCTGATCATTTGATTCATTATTGTTAAATAAAATGGAGTTTTAATGGATTCAATATTGTTAAATAAATGATTCATTATAGTACACATGTTTTGCTAATTAACCATGTGTATACTATATATATTATACAAATATGAAAACTAGTAAGATTTTTGGATTCAACAAGATTCCAATTGGTTATTTCAATAGGTTCTTAACATACTAAAAGTTTTGTCTGTTAATATATAAAATCTTATTGTAATAAGTTGTATTAATTTTACATTTATTTATAAGGGTAATTAATAAAGCAATAATTTATACCACAAACTCTGACAATTCCCAGCTGTATTGGATCTTCTTTGGAGGCCCGTAGCAATGAAAGAAAACTTCGCTTCCAATGGTTGCATTAGCAGATCTCAGAACATTCAGAGCATTGCTATAATCTTTAGCAAGCTTAACTTTTGTAGTTGTGTAAGGAGGATTAATTCCACATATTCCTAAATGAGAATAAAAAACGGTGCAAGAAATATAATGTAATATATTCAAAATATCTTTTTTTTAAATTAATCATTTTACATAAACATTATGTCATAAAAGGAAATAAAACAGCATTAAAGCAAATAAATCACCAAAAATTTATAAATTGAAATAAATTGAAAAAAAAATATTTTTCAAAATTTTATAATGCTACTCAGGAAAACAATTTAATTTATAACACAGTTTATTAAAACTAAAAAAAATTAGTCAAGTTTTATGCCTTCTACTGTAATTATGGTTGCCAAAACTCGATCTTCTGGAAAAAAAATTTGTTAAATCAATAAAGACAATCTGGATACTAAACAAGGAAACCTCAATTACTTTTGACTGATTTGAATCATTAAGTAATTTAAAACACCTGTAAATGTTACTTACCTTCAGATCGGTAGACAAAGATTACTTCTTTAATAGAACTCAGGGCAGTTATAACTTTTGCCGATTCGTTAACATTAGCTAAAATGTTGAGGTGAACACTAACTTTGAATTTGTTGCCAGGTCTATACAAAAAAAAAAAGATTTACTTAAATTCCTGCTAATGCATACAACATGACTTTTAAGCCACAATAATTTCAAGCAATAAATAATGGTAATTTAACTGAGTGGAGTGCGATTTGGTTGGAAATAATACGCGTGATTTCAAAATGGAATGAGCGCGAGTTCGATTTTAAGTCACAAGTACATGATTTCAGACCAAAATTGCACTCCAATCAGTTCAATAGCCAATTAATTATATCCATTCTGAAATCTCTTTTAAGCCAAAGAAACGAACAAATATAATACAAATATCGACTTTTAATGGATATTGTACATTACAGACAATTAAATCTTTCTCATTCCATCAGAGTAAAACAGCTCATCTTCTGCTTGTAGAAGGTAGGAGTAATCATTCAAGAAAGACTCTAAATCATTTAAATCTATGTCATCCATTTTTTTTAGCTGTAATATTCAAAAAAAAAAATCAAAATTTCCTGATCATGTCACGCTGTTTGCATCATTTTTTCCTGCACTTTGATTGGCTGTTTCAGTTTTTCTGCTGTGTGATTGGTTAATCAATGAAAAAATTCGCGCCTGCAATTGGTCAATTTTGGCTTATCTGTCACTAACCAACAAGACCGGGCGGTTATAAGCGTTAATCTTTTTTTGTTTGACTGAACCATAGCCGAGTCTTCAATAAGTTCAAATCGCTGAATATATGAATCAAAATGATCTTTATTGAGCTGTTACTCTAGCGAAAGTTTATGTATCGGAGTATAAATTTAAGCTATTTAATTTAGTGGGCTTTTGGCGTACATTTTTCCGCCTTTGGGACAAGTTCGAAGTTTGAGTTTTGTATGAAGCAGTTTGCTATATTTTTGATGTTTCTTTTCTTTTCTTTTTTTTTTTATGTTTGATTTTTTAATATCGTGATGGAATTCAACCTTTAGCCAGCTTTGCTGAATACTGGAATTGCAGTTATTAATAGCGTTGGTTTATTTTGTGGTGGCACTCCCGAACACCGGGAAACGTTGTATCTACTTAGCTACAAGCGGTTTTAGGAGAGCGAGGTCATTTGGTTTGTTTACAAGTCTATGTAAGAACATAACTGTTCTTATGCTTTCCTAAGAGTTGTTGTTGTTGAGTAGATAGAGCGTCCGCTCGATGTTCGGAAGGTCTTCGGTTCAAATCTATTTATTTATTTATTTATTCCTTCCTTCCTTCCTTCCTTCCTTCCTTCCTTCCTTCCTTCCTTCCTTCCTTTATTTATTTATTTATTTATTTATTTATTTATTTATTTATTTATTTATTCTCTTTGCCGTTAACAAAATAGAATTATACAATACAAAAC
>JAOBAY020084763.1:0-10555 GCA_025331085.2 Zoanthus sociatus
CCAGATTAGAACTAGTTCTGTAGTCAGTGCCTAGGATTATTCTGCCGGCTCTATTTTGAAATTTTTGTAATTTGTCTCATAATCCTTTTCCTAGGGAGTCCCAAACTTCACAGCAATAGTCTAGATGAGACTGGACGATTGCATTATATATCGTAACTATGATGTCTTGGGATACGAAAGGTCTAATTCTTTTTATTGCACCTAAGCCTGAAACTACTTTTTTAATATTATAATTTATATGGTCATCCCAGCTTAAATTCTCGTCAATCACAACTCCAAGTGTTTTGCTATTGCTGACTCTTTTTATATCTTTTTCACCGATTTTCAGTGCGGGTATTGCATCTAAATTTGACAAACGTTGCCTCGTGCCTACTAACATGAACTCGGTTTTGGCTACATTTAGATGCAACTTGTTAGCTAACAGCCAATCGTGGATTCTTGCCATTTCAAGATTTGCTTTGTTTTCAACATCAGCTGCATTTGTGCCACTTATTGTTATGTTAGTATCATCTGCAAACAGAGTTGGAGTTGAGGTTTCTAAGCAGTTCGGTAAATCGTTGATATATAAGAGAAATAAGAGAGGTCCAAGGATGGATCCCTGTGGTACTCCACAGGTAACTAACCTCTCCTTAGATCTATTATTTTGTATTACACACGATTGTTTTCTTTCGGATAGGTATGACTGCATTAGCCCCAATGAGGCATTGCTTAACCCATACAGTTCTAGTTTTTGAATAAGGATTTCATGATCTACTGTATCAAAGGCCTTTTTTAAGTCTACAAAAACAACGATATTAAAAAGGCCCCGATCCATATTCAACTGCCATGAATTAGTTGAACCAAGCAACGCCGTCATAGTTGAATGCAGTCTTCTGAAGCCGAATTGCTTATTAGTTAATAAATTATGTGTTGATATATATGAGTACAGTTGGTCATATAGAATCCTCTCAAACACCTTGCTGATTACTGAGAGCACGGAGATTGGTTTATAGTTTTCTAATTCATTTCGGGTGCCGGCTTTAAACAAAGGGCTAACTCGTGCTTTTTTCTATTCAGTTGGAAATTTGCCGGTAGCGATATTAATCATTGAATAGAAATGTTAGTGATTGAGAAACCATTGGGCTAGCAATTTTCAAGATTTTAGTTGACAGCCCGTCTAGACCCGAAGCCTTGAACGACGATAACTTCTTGATAACTTAAAGAACTTTCGATTTATTTGTAAATATAAAATCAAATTTGCTGGTCGTACCAGAAACAAAGTCCTTGAAGTTAGTTCTGGAGTTAATGCCGTCTATATTGGCCGCAAGTTTAGCACTAATCTCAACAAAATAATTGTTAAAACATTCAGCGATCTCTGCAGGCGATGAGACTTTTTCATTATTTAACATAACTTCATTTATTGTCTGGTGAACTGAATGATTACCCATGAGGTTATTTATTGTTTTCCATGTACATACCTCTTGGGTCATCCTTCTGTTGATTCAGCTTTTTGTTGTAGTAGTTACACTTAGCATTCTTTAGTGCATTATTAGCCTTATTTCTTAATCTCTTATATGCATTCCAGTATTCCTGATTTTTTGTTATGATAACTTTGTGTTTCATTTTATCTCTTTCGATCATTAATCCCTTAACTTCTTTTGTTAACCATGGTATAGCATTTGATCTTATCTTTCTTGTTTTCACTGGAGCGTGTTTATCTACAACCCTCATAAACATATCTTTCCAAGCAGACCATATCTGGTCAGGGTTTCCAAATGCTTGTATGTGCGACCATAGCTGAGACAAAAGATCAGTAAGAAAATTGTTTGTATTGAAAAACCTAAAGTTTCTAGAATAACTTATCTTTGCTGGCTTTTTAATTGCACCATTTACTTTACGAATACCAAAAACCAGACTATGATCACTAATACCTATATGACAAACTCCCGATTTAATTATTCTTTCTTAGTTATTAGTGATCAGGACATCTATCAGCGAGGAGCAGGTATCAGTAATTCGCGTAGGTTGTTTAATAAGCTGATTAAGCTGATAAAGATCACAAAAAGAGCTAAGGCGTCTAGTATTTGAATTAGTTGGTTGGAGCCAGTTACAATTCAAGTCCCCAAGAACATAAAACTCCTTATCTTCGCTATCTATGTTTTCAATAAGTTTTTCTAATTTATCGAAATACTCAGGAGATGAATTAGGGGGTCTATAAATAGTAGCAACAAAAAAGGCTCTGCTATTAGGTTTAGCAATCTCTACACATACTGCTTCGAGTTCGAGTGGTATAAGATCATTTCTATTAATGTAGTTTAAAGAACTTCTTAAGTAAATGCATGCACCCCCACCATTTCTCGAGCGATCAAAACGAACAAGATCATAGCCACTTATACGCATTTCATCACTAGAAATAGTCGCATCTAGTCTTGTTTCATTTAACGCTAGAATGTCAAAAGGCTGATGATTTAGTAAAATTCTAAGTTGATCAACATGTTTAGGCAAGCTGACAATATTTAAGTGAGCCATTTTAAAGCCTCTAATTTTGGGTAATGATAGAGAATTTTGATTGGTTACTGCGATTTTGTCGCTGCCACAACTTATAGAATGTAAGGAACCACTCTCTTTAATTACAGGTCATTGGCAACTAATAGATCTAATATAACTATTAAAATTGGTAGCTAAATGAGACAGACCTGACTTGTTTGGGTGAAGTCCTCTCGATTTCAGACAGGAATCATCGAGTTTATGCATGATAATAGGCCAATTTCTAGATTGACATGCAGAGTATAGTAACTTATTTACCTCTTGTGCCTTATTGTTTAAGTTCTTGCAGTCTGTTCTTGAAGTTATTTCCGAAATGCTGATGCGAGTGCTTGGCAACTGACCATCAATTTCGGAACACAAACTAACTATGGCGTCTGCAACTTCAGTTGGACTTTTAGAGCGCAGATCGTTTGTCCCTACGTGGACGATGATATCTTGCGGGGCTTCCCTAATTGTTGGTTTCATGTAGTCAAGCATGTCTTTTGTTGTAGCACCAGGGAAAGAACGTACGGTAACTTTGGTATCTTTATTCGACATACGCCAACTCTCTAGCTTTGAGACAATTGAATCACCAAGAATCGTCACTTTATGCCGTTGTTGTTTATCGGAACTTTGACTCGTTCGCTTCTGGTTTTGAGTTTTTGTGCTTTTTGTACCGGATTTGCACGCTGGTTTTACAAAAGGGCATCCTTGTTCGTTATGCGATTCAGTTGGATTTTTTGTCTGCACAGTTTGACCATCGGCTTTGTTGCCTTTGCTTTTTCCTCTTCTTTTCCTTTTCCGGACTGTCTGCCATTCTTTGTCGTTACTGCTTGGCTCTTTTGACTCGGTAATAATGACACTAGTATCACAATCTCTAATAGCACTAGGATCACTACCACCACATTCCTTCGTGACTATTTTTAAAGCTAAGCTAATTGAATCTCTTTCTTGTTCTAATACAGTTATTTGTGATTTTAAGGACTCAATAATTAGCTTCAATTCAACAACGTTTGATTTTAATGCAACATTTTCAGATTTCAGAGTAGCGTTTTCTCGAATGACCTCTTTCTCAGCTCCATTTTTATCTTGGACAACACTCCAAAGCATTTTGATTTCAGATTTAATTTCTTTGATTTCTTTTGATCTAAGCTTGGATTTCGTAAGTTTCTTAACTGTAGTTCTGGGTAACGTCTCACTTGGGACTGCGTCTTTTTGTCCGCCATTGTTGTCTTCGTCTTCTTCTTGTCCGCCATTGTTGCCTTCATCTAAGTTGATATTCAATTGCAACAAGGAGCTAAGTCTACTTTTGATGTTCTTGCTTTCTGTACCTTGTATTTGTACTGTTCCAGTGCTCAGAAAGAAAGTAACGCTTGCTGATTTCGTCTTAATTGACTTAGAACGCTCACCGTTTGTCGAGATTACAAATGAGTCTTCGTTAAGATGAAATACCTCTTGGCAAAACCTCTTTAAAGTTTCGAAGTCCCCTTTCCACTTGAACAGTTGCTTTTTAGTATCAAACTGTAATAGATGTAATAAATCTGTAGATAGCGCTAGGTCTTTGGTTGGGTTTTCGGTGTTGGCCGAAGAGCTCTCAGCAGTACGTCCTACCTCCATCGCGACTGACATACATCTTTAATGTTAACAGAAGTATCAGAAAGGATTTCTATATTCGATACTACCTATAAACTTGACTACTGCCCAAGCTACAGTGATATTATGCCTCACTATCAAGGAACTTGTGTCCTTTATTAGAATGCTGCTCCACCATATTTTTCTTCTCTTTGTTTTTCTCTGATAAAATCTACCCAGTATTAGAATTGACAGAAACTCTAAGCTGAATTGTTAAACATGGAACAAACTGAAAGTTCACTTTAATACTCCTCCCGAACAGAGTATAATTAATCTGTACCACTAGTACCAATAGCCACAGTTAGCCCAGTAACGCTGTCAACCAGCATCAAGTTATTGAAGATGAAGAGGAAGAAGATCAATTCAGTTGAAACGCATTTAATTTATTCAAAAGCAAACTTTTAACGGTTTTCGTGTAACATCAAATTGTAGGAAGATATATATTCAACCTTTTACGGTACATGATCTATATCCTACTAAAAAAATCCGGACCCTAAAAAGTGAGGCTAGGTTGTAAAGAGTAGCAAGTGGTAAGGGGCAGATAGTACTTGATTAAATTATTTAAAAAATAAAACTTTCACTAATAAATTTAGTTTTTAATGCCGGTCATTGGACTTAGCGTCAGAAACTCTTGTTGGGAGAATTATAAAGCCAATATTTAATCTTTAGGCACAATCGTATCAGCTGTGGATGAGTTCGCATTGTGGTGCTAACCTTTGCGTTTTCATGGTTTCATCATGAAATTTTCACCCCAGTCTTAGTTTTAGGCCGGTCTGCATGGGAGGCTATAGTCTCCAGGCTAGGGAGACTAAAGATCATTCCTCTTGTGTTCGTCTTGAATATTCCGTATATCTAGATGGACACTTGAGCAACACAAATGTATAGAAAGGAACTTTTTGATTACGGTTGATCAACCACAAGTCTTTTTCCCCTCATTGGATTGTCGGAGAAACCACACCACAATTTGGCGCGAACATCAGCAGTGAAATGAGCCTGCCATTTTTTATTCCAATTTTGGTGAAGGCTTTTTGTGTTCAGCATTGGAGCCCAGCATGAATTCCCGCGGATGATACCTGCATTGCCCAGGGGAAGGGGGTACTCTTAGTTATTGAGTAGGGGTGTGCCGCCCTAAGCTCAAAACACTGACCCTATCCCAGACCTATGAATGTCTAAAATTGATATCCTATCCCAGACCTTGGTAGTCAAAAATCATACCCTACCCCTAAGTAAACATACGCTAAAGCTGCCTAACCGTACTTAGCGTGCTTATAGGACTGGCATCACATCTGTGCTGGTCTTTTTGTTAATGTCACAGATGTTATCATAACTCTCTCAACAACCAGAAACTGTACCCTATCCAAGACAACTAGATCGCTAACCCATGCCAAATTAAATACCCTATAGCAGACCTCAGGCAAATATGATGCCCTATCCCAGACGCTAGAGCTCGAAAACGAAACCCTATAGGGCGGCACGTGCGAATACCCCCTCCTTTCCCTTCCCCCCAGGCTGCATTGATATTCCTATTTCTTAATTCAGATATTTTTATCCAACGTTGGGGTAAAGAAATAACAATTTAGAAATCCAAGTTTATTCCAATATAGTATTCTTATTTTTTTATTGAAATATTTTATCCATGATTAATCCAATATTGGTACAAGATAATTTTTGTAGGCCATTTTCCCCAGATTTTCTGGTCAGCGGTTTTCCTAGAATTTGTGGCCAGCTATTTTCCCCAGAATTTGTGGTCAGCACTTTTCCTAGAATTTGAATCCGGTATTTTCGATAGAGGTTATCGACAGAACTAAATATGTTGGTTATTCTGGAAGCTAATTATATCTAATTCACTATTTAATTCATTATTTTAGCACTGGTTTAACCATTTTTCTAGAACCAACAACCGGAAGTGAAAAAAACTGAAAAATGGTTTTATAATCCAATAAATATGCGCTTTGAGCTCCTGGAGGTTTTGTCTAAGAAGCGGCCGTTCACTACTACACAATTCAAACTAATTGCAGTTCTCTCTCTTTAGTTGGTGTGCGACACTTGCAGACTGCAGACCGTAGATCCAAACCTTAAAAGATAAACTAATTCCTAACCCAAACCCTAATCCTAGCCCTAGATAAAGGTTAGGGCTAGGTTTAGGAATAAGGGTTAGGGTTTAGTTAGAGTCTGCAGTCTGCGATCTGCGGTCTGCAAGTCTGCAGTTTGCAAGTCTGCAGTCTGCAAGTGTCGCACACCGCTCTTTAGTTCGCCTAACAAGTATAGCCAATTTCGTAGCCGTAAGCACGAGCAAAAATTCCTCACTAACTCAATTTAATTTGATTTTCAAGAATTGTAGAAAACCAAAAAAGGATGCAAAGTCAAGGTAAGATAATTTTTTTCGATTTCTCAATTGTCAACCTTCGAATCATCTGTTCTACGAATTTTACAGCAGCACGCGGAATGAAATCGTTGAGTCATTAACAACCAAAATACAGACAAATGAAGGTAACTATTTATTTGGGATAATTTCCGTACTGCGGCGTACTTTTTTATCACTTATAACTATAGAAGTTAGGGTCTGGGTAAGGTTTAGTCTGTATGATTAAACAATAGTACGCCCCAATACCCTAACTTTAATCATTTCTCCAAAATACCCCTCTAATACCCCAACCTGAACTCCCAACCCTAACGATAAAAAATTACTTTATATTACTTTCTGTATGCTTACAATGTTTTATACTATTAAACCTTTTGTAAACATACGAAGCTAAATCAAGAACTGGTGGTAATTCGCTTCGTATATCGCATCGTCTGTATAAACAAAATATTAAAACGTAAACCTTCGAAAATAGAAAAACGGAAGAAAACGCTAAACGATTGACTGACCTTACATCTGCGAATGTATTGTAGTTTCTTTAGTAAGCACACCACCACTATGCCAAATAAGGCTTTGGATTTGTTATTCGTAGTCTTCCTATTGGATGATCAATGCTTCTAACTAGCTGATCTAGTATTTTAATTGGCTGGTATATTAAATTTATGACTGCCCGGCAATATTCAATGCAAACAGCTGAAGTTTGTGGCGCAGTGTATGTATGTGTTGTGTGTGTGAAAGTATGGCGTTAAAACTATGGCAAGCCATTACTGCCAAAAGTCATCCAGTTATCTAATCAGTTGAAAATACCACACTATGTATCGAGATATTCATACAACTGGTCCAATTTTCCATACTGGGTATTCAATTTCACACTTTTCCTATCGAGATGCTCATACAGTAGGTCCAGTTTTCAATTCAAGGTATTCGATGAAGACTCGACTAGATAAAGCAATCTCAACGAAAGCTCGACGAGATTAAGAAAACTTGACGAAAATTCGACAAAATTAAGAAATCTCGACGAAAACTCGACGAGATTTTGTGCACCACAGGGAACCCATTTCAGTTTTATTCTCTCTTCGGGAAGAGCCTGGGTACGAGTTTGTTGACACGTGCTACACACATAGAACTTTGTATCAAATACTTCCCGCTCTATTTTGAGCTGCATGTAAAAATGAATCCAGTTATCCGAAACGTTTGGACAATATTAACTCTCTTCCCACTTTCCGTAGGACTGGTTAAAATGCTGTCGTAATAACTTAAGGACGTCACTTTCATCTTCTGTCGGTTCCTCCATTTGACAAATAAGACCAAATAAAATTGTTTAAAAATAGTGTCCAAGTTTTCCTTCAAGTTACTCAAGAAGGAGATTATCACTAGATGAGTCTATCTTATTCAACAACTTGTCGAAATCAAGCAAAAAGAGTCGGAGTTCTTCATCTAGTTCACCTTCACAACCGGGGCTTGAAGCAGCCATTTTGAAACGTGGGCTATATCTCGTCGAGTTTTCGTCGAGATTTTTTCATCTCGTCGAGTTTTTGCCGAGATCTCAATAGGGAAAGTATGAAAGTGAATACCTTCAATTGAAAACTGGACCTACTGTATGAGCATCTCGATAGGAAAAGTGTGAAACTGAATACCCTGTATGGAAAACTGGACCAGTTGTATGAATATGTCGATACGTTGTGTGGTATTTTCAACTGATTTAGATAACTGGATGACTTTTGGCAGTAACGGCTTGCCATACAAAACGAAAATCACTCTCTGAAATACGTAAGTGAACTTAGGCCTATTTCATTTGTCGAATTATTCGACATAAAATGCTGTTCGGTTCAGACGACGAATTTAGTACGACCGAGATGCTGATCCGTCTAAACGTTTTGGAAGAATTTAATTTATCGGACGAATTTATTTCATTTTATACTAATTTATACGTCGCATAAAAGAAAAAGATAAATTGTACATCGTAGTGAAAATTATTTGTTTGTCCTGACGTTTCGGACTTCAGTCCTTCGTCAGACTCGGAGTGAATCATTTTTGTGAAGAAAATCATAGTCGCTAACATGTTATACGGGGATCGATTTTTAACGATGGGGTGTTGTGCAGAAAATCGTTGTTGCAAGTTGACCCGTGTAACACCGCCCTTAAGCAATGAGGACGACGACGCCGACGATGAAGGCAAAAAAGAATAGCAAATACATTAACTCCACGTTGGAATGCATCGGGCTGAGCACCTGCACGGAGTTGTCGCTCAGATTACATGTAATTACAACGTCAAAAGACCTTATTTAGAGTTGTCGGGACTACGAGAACGTAACAGCAAAAACTTTCTATGTATTTGTTTAGCTTCAAGGAGAAACATTGAATCGTTTTTCTATTCACAAAGCGCAAAGCAAAGAAACAAAACCCTAATGACCCGCACAAAGAAATAAACAGTAAACCAGAAAGGTGATTTTTCTGAGCCGTCGTTGTTCACGTTCCCGTCCTCGTTGCTTAAGGTCCCTAGTTACATCTGCCTGTGTAGCATCAAATTTTACTCTCTCCAGTTCGATTCTCACAATATGTCCACTCGACCGTTTGTTTTGCTCAGTGAAATAGTCTTCCTCTTAAAAAACGGTATTGTCTTCATTTTTTCACAACAGCTTAGTTATTGAAACTATAACAGATCGTAGAGATATTTATACAGCTAAACAATTCTAGATAACTTTCTCGATAAATTTAAGGTTTTGACCGACACATTTTTTTCATCTCTGCTATTCATTTAATGAAACTATAACAGATCGTAGAGATATTGATACAGCTGGACAATTTTATAGATAATTCTAATTCTCGATAAGTTTACAGTTTTGACCGACCCACGCAATGTTTATCAAAATTCCCCATCGAGTCTGACACGAAACGTAACGTTTCTTTTCTAGGAACTATATCACGACGCAATTTTCAATATTTTTGATAAATGTCTCTACTTTTGCTGCTTCGCTTTGCTTAAACGTTGAAGCACAAGTTTGTTACCATGCTACTCACGGTCGCGCATGAGTCGAGGCATTTCTGATAGAAATTATGCCTGAGCCCGCGAAAAATAATACGATTAGCACGCTTTCTTTCTTGTCGAACACACGTTTTTTACCGTGCGGTTATCTTCATGATCAGTGATTGCATTAGCAAGTACTTCGAATTAGTGCCGGAGTGGAAAGGTTTTGTGGTAAAAAAAGTACTTGTTTGTTTTAAAAAAAGATATTTCTCGTGCGATAAACAAGTCCTTTATTATTTTCCTCCTGAAGAAATGGGTTTCATTAAAAATATTATCCCATGAATTCTGTGTTCTTGGGTTTTGGCGAGGTGCGTGTCCAGCTGATACGGCGATGTGTTCAATGTTTTCGTGTTCTCTTTCAAATAATTAAATTTCGTCGGATTTCAACAATTTGTTGCGCGATACATATACATTCAATATTTATTTATATCATTCATATACGTAAGTGTATTTTCAATTCATTTTCCCCTCGGAAGTTTTCAAATTTTTAGGTATTTTTGTCACGTAGCAAGTCAATTCTTTTTAAATCTTTGCCGTGACTCTTTGTGTTCTGGTTATTGTTTGCAATTGATATGGTAAAACGCGCCCATCAGTTTTGTCTCTGTGTGCTACCGTTGTTGTAGGAGTAAATTGGTCCTCTGTGCTGGCCGAAGTTTAGCCTCGACGGCTTTACCGAAGCCAGGACAGAGGCCAACAAAACCAATAAAGAAATTGAAGAAAATATTTTGAAAATGTAGGTAATTCCCCGTTACATTTTGGTCTTGTGACAGCCAATGTGCGACTGAACATTCATAGTAAGTACTAAAATGCAAAGAGTTCAGTAAAAAATCACTTCGCATAGTTTCATGGCTTTAGCTACGATTTTTTTAGTGGGGGCAAGTCCTCTGAAATCTTTAGAGAGCACTAATAATACGCGTCCATGCACAGAGATGCTATATATAGAAAAAAAGCATTGTAGCATCATTTAATTCCTATCAAGTTCTATCTCTCGGTTTTTTGTTTCTAGTTATTGATTTTTCTACCTTATC
>JAOBAY020084773.1:0-10555 GCA_025331085.2 Zoanthus sociatus
TGGAATATGCCACGCGTCACTTGTATTTTCCGTATTCACACGAGCCTTTAGGCGAGTCTTTTTGTTTCGATATTTTTCATTATTTCAAACCGCTCACAGAAATAAAAACAAATTTAATAAGAACAAATGGCGGCTGAAAAAGCCAAAAAATTAAGAACAGTGAGCCTCGGCAAAATTTACAGATTCTCACTAAAAAAGTGTCAGTACGGCTTTAAAGGAATATAAAAATAAATACGTAATGCGTGACGCAATTTAAATTGAGTTCTGGTAAGTTTAAAATATTATGAAGAAACGAGGACCTATAATTAGCTCTTTGTTTGGTTAAATGTGGAGACAAACGCGATACTTTTCATTGCGGTTGCAAAAAGAGAATATAATGGACAGAAGTATCGGCAAATATTGAATAAGGCCGTCTTGATCGATGTAACGTAACACGCTTTTATTAATCAGAACAATGAGGTTCAGATTAGGCGAAAATTATGAACAATTCAAGAACAAGCTCAGGCTGATACTGAAAAAAAGTGAAAATATTTTTAGGCCGGTTTATCATCAGCGCACGCATTGATTTTTGCCAGCACACTGACTTTTTTTAAAAAAAAATTTAATAAAAAAATATATGACGAAAAAGTCGAGAAACATTTTCTATGTTGCATAATAAATAATAGAGTGGCAAACCATTCGACCGGCAGCATGTTACGACACTTGATTCCCTTTTCTATGCGTTCGTGTCACACTGGTTTAACCATTCAAACTCCACCTTAGAAATGTAACTTTGTCCAACTTAGTTTGGTAACCGGTGGTGCAGATTTATTCCCGAACTAACTTAGCAGTCTGCAAAAGCATTAACCCTAAAAAAAAAAAAAAAGCGCCCTACCTCACTGAATTTTGAGAAAATTTTGATGATAAACCGGGAATTCTTTTTAAGTGGCCTTAGTTGAAACTTTACAGAATCTCGTAATTTACGTTCGCAATACATTGAGCAAAGTAACACACAGTAAAACACAGAATTACCGTTTCCCATTTATTATTTTATCTATTGTAGTATTAGAGGCTCCTAGTACGATAAGTTTCAACTGTTGCGCGGTATGTTTCAACAATACTGTATGCAAGAATGGGCAAGGAAAATTTTTCAAACTGTTCACAGAAATAAGAACAAATTAAGAACAATGATTGAGGCTGAAACAGCCAAAAAATTAAGAATAACGAGCCTCGGCAAAATTTACTGGTTCTTATAAAAAGCGTGTATTTTTAAAAAATCAATTTTTTAAAAAAAGTGAAATTCGAGACTAAAATCGGTTTGAAAACAACAAAAGAGGCCAAGGTTCTAAAAACGAAATCTGAATTTATAAATCATGGGGATGAAAAGTACCCGAAAGCTAATGACATGCTGATGGCACGACAATATGTTGTTTTTAAATTTTATAAGACTAAAACTTTTACAAAAGGAATTAGGTTTGAGTGGTTGAAGAATGAAGTTGAGCCTCTTGAAAAATCAACAAACAGTCGATAAAAGCAACCCATTCCGGTTCAATACTTTTTTTAAGTGCGTTATCATACGATATTTATCAATATTGACCCTCCCAAGAAGTTTGTTTAAAGGCAATTAAGATAAAAGTAGCAATAATCGATTGTAAACCAGAATGACCTGTTGGGGTAAATATTGGACCGAGTCGGCCAAGCCATAGCAAAGAATTAGAGGGTACACGCTTTTTTTTTATAAGAACCAGTTAGTTTAACCGAGGTTCAAATGTTCTTAATTTTTTGACTGCTACAGCTTCAACTTGTTCTTTTAAAATTTGTTCTTAATTATGAGCGGTTTGAAATGATAAGAATTCAAAACAAAATGACAACGCAGATTGTCTGTATTTTATTCATGAATACGTTTGGCATTTGGAAGAATAGTAGATATAATAGTAAATAGGAAATGGTGATTCTGTGTATTGTTTTACTGTACACATAGCGAACGAAAATTACAAGATTCAGTAAGGTTTCGATCAAAAACACTTTCACTTTAGTTCAGCCTCAGTCTGAGCTTGTTCTTAAATTGTTCTTAAATATTTTCGGCCAATCTTAACCTCACTGTTCTTATAAAGTTTTTCTTATAAAAATACGCGTTTATTGTAATGAAAGGGACTACTTTAGAATTTTTGTGAAAATTCAATTCATAGCCCCTAAACCATTCGATGTTGTTTGGAAATTCAAAATTTTAAAATCAAAATCAGTCATGTATAAAGCCATACACAAATCATGCAAATTGCGTTGGAAGTTAACAATTGCATGACGAATTGATTGCTGATTTGGTGTTTGCACTACTTACCAATTTTCTCGTTTGACTGAATTTTTACGTAAACAGATAAAAATATAAATAATGTTTTCCACACCGCCACTTCAGCTAAAATTTCTTATGCTAAGAATATTATTCAGTATAAAATATAGATATTACAACCGTGTGTGTCGTCTCACTCACTGCACCCAGCTTATCACTAAATCAGCGATGAAAATGAATAGTTTTACAAATACAGAAGTTCTTCACCGTAGTGAAAAACAAAAATAAGTTAAACATTATTTTTTCACAACGGTGTAAAATCTATCCTTTTGTAAAAAAACTGTTTCTGTAGAAAAACCGACGCAGCATTTCATTTATGATAATATCAATGTTTTGAGTGAGATAAAAACATCGTAAGTTTTATTTATATTATGTCTGATCGATTACTCCAAATTTAAACAAGATAAACTCAGCTTTATAAAATTAACTCTCTTTTATAAAATGTGAGAAACTTAGAACCTGCTTCTTTAATACGTTAAGAAATACTTTAATAAACAAATATTTTTTATTGACATTCTTTGCGTAATTTTATTTATTAGCTTAATGGTCAAGGAATATAGCTAGGAATAAAAAAATTGTTGATAACAAAACTTGGCGAGCATTTCAACTCTTAAGTCGGTCTGCATTTGCAAAATTTTGTGTCTAAATGCTATAAAGATCGTTGACTTATGTTTTCCAATATTGCAATGCAGCCATATTTAATTTTGTATGCAGATGGTATATTCACCCGTTGGGCAATGTTAGGGAAAGCCAAAACATTTTTAAATTGCAGCGCTGTCACATACCGATCAAATAACTTTGACATACAAAGTAAACTATTTACAAAGAGACTTATCTATTTCCTCGTTCAACTTGTATTGAGCGAAATGTGTTCGCACAATAATGCAACCAAACAAACTAGTTTAAAGGCATTTTTCACACAACGACTAAAGTAAAATCAAATTTTAAGTCCATATTAAAAATTTGTATACTTACAAGTACGATATACTTCCCTAGTTCGTTTTGAACAGAGCCCATGTTTTCAATTTCTGATCGACCCACGTTCAAGCGTCTTGCTGCACGTTTCAGAGGCTGGAAGAAAAAAGCGACTCGGAACAGCTACAGCAAAATATAATCAGAAGTATCGCTCTTAAAGCAGGTTAACGATTCGAGTATATTGCACTTCCTGGGAGAGCCAGCTAGTTTTGAAACGAACAAATTAATGGTGACGTATAAATTATAAATCAATGCATGTGACATTTTTTGTTGTCACGCATAACTGTGTTGACCACAGGCACCCCAGGCTGTAAGAAATTTAGCATATGAAATTTTATTCGATTTTGAACAAAAGCAAAATGTAAGTCCACAAAATACTAACTCAAAAACGTTAGGGCTTCCTATTGCAGTGCATAGCTATGGGATATATTCACTCCCACGAGGATATAACACAACAGCAATTTGAGGTCAAATAATGAGATTCAAACTAGATTCTAATGAGATTCTTTTGTATAACTGACCACCATGTGCGCTGAACTGGAACCTTATGAAACCCACCAATATTTTATAATTATTGACACTTCAAAGAACGTTTTGAATAAAACTTGGGTTATTGCAGGACCATTAAAAGTGCACACGTCTTGCAAAACCACCACTGCAAGTTACACTGAGGAATACTTGGGCTCAGTTTTCGCTAATAGACTTCTTTTGAGATGGGATTTTTTTCGAGACTGGCTACTTTTTCAAAGTATACAGAGGGCTTATCAAGTACTTCAGAAACACATTCAATACAAAATCCCCTTTTGTTGTTTTACGTACTGTTAAAAGGAACATCGATACGTCAATTTTAGTTCTTATAACATAGGGGGCAAAATTACTTGGCGCTGATTGGCTCACAAGGGAGAGTTTTTTTTCTTTAATTGAGGGCAAAATTCCTCGGTGCTGATTGGCTCACAAGGGAAGGCTTTTTCTTTTATTGAGGGCAAAATTACTTGGTGCTGATTGGCTCACGAGGGAGGGCTTTTTTCTTTAACTGAAGGCAAAATTACTTGGCGCTGATTGGTCGCTGGTTTGCGAATTATATTGCTTTGGCAACAATTGCTTTACTGTTTGCCGAAGTTGATGAAAACGAAATTATAGACTTTCTTTTGAAATACTTGAGGAATGCTCTCTTTTTCTTGGCTAAATTTTTTTACATGAAAGCCGTTGAATGAGTTGCATATTAAAACTTGATTTGCATAAAATGCTACTTGTCTTGATCTGATTGGTTTAGAAGAAAGCGCTTGAAGAATTTTGCCCCGTTACTTACACTATTCTATTACCAGATTACAATAACCATAGTATAACTTATTATTAATTTAATCCACGCATTAATATTAACCCGAGTTGTCCTGTCAACCAATTCTTGCCTTGAGATCGGTGGTCAGTTACCGTTAAAAGTGTGTATCTTGCAGGAGAGAAAGTACAACCATCTGTTTTCAGTGTTGGACCAGTGTCTGATGACAATATTTGTGTGTGAAATACTCATTAAGTGGTATCATGGATTCTTCATGTTCTGGAAGTTTGGATGGAATGTTTTGGACTTTTCCATAGTAGTCGCTTTGGTTCTGGGCCCACGTAAGTGACAACATTTCAGCTTCTCTATGATAATGATAGCGATTACAGTTGATAGGCGCATAGCTACCTGTACGCAAATACGCACGTGAGTACCTCACAAATTTTAAGTAAAAAAATGTGATTCGAAGCAGGAAAATCGTTAAGGAATAGCTATAAAAGCGCCGAGTTGCATGCTCGAGTGTGATTATCCTTATGTTAGAAATGATAATTTATTATTTTGCAACGTGGATGCAGTATAACCGCCGCCTGGTTAGCCCAGTTGGTAAGGCGCCAGTCGGCTGTGCGGGAGGCTCGTGTTCGATTCCCGGCCGGAACAACTCTCAGGGTCTTAAAATAATTGAGGAGAAGGTGCTGCCTTTGCTCTAACATCTGCAAATGATTAGATCTTACGTCTTCTCGGATAAGGACGTTAAACCTTAGGCCCAGTCTCTCGAACTCTCTGTCGAGGGACGTAAAAGAACCCATACACTTCTCGCAAAGAGTAGGGTAGTGTTCCCGGTATTGAGGTCTGTTTCTTTCACCGAGGGCATTTCTCATCGGCTGCCAATTTGCGCCTTAACTTGTGAGCTGCTCAAGCGGACCTTCTAAGAACCTCGACTGTTTAAAAATCGCCTATTATTATTATTATTATTATTATTATCAAATAAGTAGGCAATTTGGCGCCAATGTCGTAGGTCGCTAGCGCGTCCGTGAAGAACCTTTGTAAATTTCCATTAAGCATAACAAAGATACAGGTCATTAAATTGTTACTAAGGGATTTATCATGTTGTATTTTACAAAGAGCAGGTGATCAAAATATCCAGCGGAACAGGTAAACGTCAAAAAAACTAGCACTTTGCCCAAAAACCACTTAGTAATCTCTTCAATCTGTGCGTAACTTTGAAGAAATCCTGTCAACGCCCCTGATTGATGACAGAGATGGAGCTGACAAGGGCAAAAGCAATGCAAAAGACTACACTAAACATTTTTCAGTTTTTTTTATGACATTATATTTTCATATTTCTGTACTAGCGAAAAGAAAATTATCCTCTAGCTTTTAGTTTTCCTAATGTCTTTGTTATCTTTCTACAAGTATTCTTGT
Source organism: Zoanthus sociatus (assembly GCA_025331085.2). NCBI lineage: Eukaryota > Metazoa > Cnidaria > Anthozoa > Zoantharia > Zoanthidae > Zoanthus > Zoanthus sociatus. Next base: position 6,000 of record JAOBAY020084773.1, read on the forward strand.
GAAAAGATGGATTGAAAGTTAGTAAATTAATCAACTAAGTATTTTTGATACATGATAAGCAAGGTTTATTTTATCGCCATCTGATGGCATTGATGGCCCAATTACATGGAGGGTTTTCAGCCCAGGCTGAAAACTCACCCGGGGCATAGTTGATTTTCTCTTTTGACAATATGACTAAACTCAGCCCGGGCTTAGATTCAAACTTTTGACATGAATTTTTTGAAATCACACAACAGTATATAATTTCCGCGCTGTTCACATTACAACGTGGATGCAGTATAGCAGTCGTTTCAGCCCGGGCTGAAATTTCTCTGAGATTACATACAAAATCTCTGCCCCTTTTATCGAGCTAGAAATTCCAGCTCAAACAAATATTTGAATCTCCGCAGAGCCGGGGATCATATCCGGGACCTCGTGTTGAAACGCATAGATCTTACCAATTTTGCAACCCACTAAGTTTAAAAGAGAGACCTGGGTAAAAGTTGTTTCATAACATTGTTGCTGATAAACACAATTCAAACTCGATCACCAAAATTGTCGTACTCTTTTAGTGCTAGGTATTATTGATGGACCTCTTAAAATTGATTTGTTCCAAATATAGGTAGAACATTTTTTTTACAACTTTTAGTATAGTGACGTAATAATTTCGCAAAAATATACAAAATATATATTTAATAATGAAGTTTTCAAAGCATAAGATCATCGAGGTACTTTTATCCAAAGTCAAAGACCTTCGCTAAACAGATAGTTGAAATGCTTCGCTGTCAAATTTATTCCAAATGGAACAACTTGACATGTATATCAACGCTAACAAGTTTTTATTATTTTTCTTATCTGTTGAAAAGGTTCATTTCATCATCAATTTTAAACATTTTATTCATTTCTAACGGAGCTTTTTATTGGTGTTGATGTAAAAAGAGTTTAACAAAAGCTTGTGTCTTTTAGTGGTTACAACTGGATCAGGGAGTAGAGGAGTGTTGAGAATTCTTCGAGTTCTTCGAGCCTTTAGAAGCTTGAGAAGGTAGGATACTGTATCATAGCGTAGGTACTGGCTCTCCTTGAATTAGTTACTACAAGTATAGGCGGATCTTTGTTTAAAGTTTTCCCTTGATTAACATATGTGCGCCAGTTTCTAATAAGGTTACAAAAACTGAAGCACTGTATATTGAGTGTTTTTTAAAAGAAAAGTCTTCTGAAAATATATGAGAATGATATGCTAAACAGTGCTCCTGTGATCTAATGGAGAATTTACAGAGAATCTATGGTTCATTAACGGTTTTGCCACCCAGTTGTTTTGAGTATTTTAGAAGCGCCACATCTTTTTAGAAACTGCTTGAATTGCATCAAAATTTTCATCTCTTTGTTAGTTAGACAAGCTTTCTCAAGTTTTAGACTCAAATGTTCTTTATCTTTGTTCATTAGCTACCTAGAGTTTTATGCTAATGAGGCAGAATGTAAAGAATAACGTCAGCAAAGATTCGCCTATAGATAGCACATGTTTGGTGGTACTAGTAGTAACCACTTAAAACGATTCATTCCCACTGACGCCAGTACATTGTTAGTGGTAATCACTAAAACATTATCGAACATTGTCGGGAGGTGTTGGACCGTGTTTGATCAGTGTTTGATTGTGTAGAATGCTGTTACGTTCCAACGAATCCAACCCATATATCTAACAATGTTGAATTTCGGTACTAGGATCCATGGTTTTAACGCACGTGAGCAAAAATGTTGGACGATGTTGGATGAAAAGTTTGAACAAAGTCAAACTTTTTCCAGCACCGTCCTACATGTTTGATTGTGCTGTTCAAACGGGTCAAACGTGTTGAGTCCAACAATGTTTGGCCAATAGATGTTAGATCCGTTTGAACGTGCATTCAGTGTATTCAAGTGTGTGCTGACAAGACAGTGAATTCACTCCGACGAAGGACTCCAATCCTAAACGTCAGTCTAAATCCTTTTTCACTACGGTGTAAAATTTATCATTTTTAAAACTGTTTGTGTAGAAACACCGACGCTGCATGATAAGTATTTATTTATTTATTTATTTTAAACAGCAGACTTTTAAAAAGAACTTATTATAAACTGTAAAGCGATGAAGAGATAATAGTTTTAAAATAAACTAATTCAAATTTCTCAAGCTAGTTCCTTGTTATAATGAACATTTCTTAATAAATGCGAAGATTTTTAGCAACCACTCCAGAACTGCAATTTTTGTTTTAAGGTCTAAAATGTACCTTCCCAGCCCAATATCTCCTGTAACTACAATGCCTCAATTATTGTAGTCAGATTTGTGAACTCTTCATGATATTCTGAAGAAAATAAATCCAAAATGTTTTGCAGTAACCTTTTGCTTAAGCATCTCAATTAAGCCACGAAAAGAAAAAAAAACTGAATGCCGTTTAAATCTCTTTATTTTGTGTTCCAGTATCAGTTCGTTGCCAGGCCTGCAGATTGTCGTGAAAACCATACTGCAGTCCGTCCCAGGTACCTAAATAAAAAGAGACATTGTTATATACCAAGTATCAAAGTCCATTATTCTCGTACCCTTATTGGACGAGAGGACATCACGTGCACGTGAACAAGTTTCGCTGTTTTCTGGCAACCAGGCGTTCAGCGGGCAACAATATGTTATGGACCGGCAAATAACAAAACCGGAAGTTAATTGTAATTCAGTGTGATTTCAAGGGTTTTCAAAACACAAAATTGGATAGATTTTTTTTTAAAACAACTACTTTTTATTTTTCCTTGATAGTTGGTAAATAACAAAACGCTTATTGACCTTAACCTTGGAAAAGCAATATGATTGTGGTCCCTCGACCGCCATGTTTTCATTGGCTCTGCCTTGGGAAACATTGGAGGTCTCGGGAACACAAAACCTACTGTTTCCCTCGGTCTCAGTCAATAAGAGTTAATTAGTAGACGCCTATACGCTAAAGGTGATGCCTGTAGGTCATGACCATATTGATAATATGAAACATGTTGGCCTATGTAGGGTAATCTTGGGGGAAAGAGTACTTTGATAAGTATTGGAGTTATGTTGGCGTAGTGATCATCAGTCGCGTCGTCCATGTCTACAACCCTGGATTGAATACCAGGCTACGAATGTGGGTTGAGTTTGTCAATCTCAATCTGACTTCGAGGGTTTTTCACCAAGTACTCCGGTTTTTCTCTCTCTGCAAATTTAACTTTTACGCCAGGATCTGAGCCATTGAGCAACTAAACATTATCCTCTGGTTAGGAAGAATGGGCAACTACTTCCTTCGTAATTGACGTTAAATAAAGTGTTTGTTGGTTGTAGACCATATTTAGGCAGCGTGGGGAGAGAAACCCACCTAAACTCTAAAGAGGTGAAGCATGAAAAAGGCCATGTCTGAAAAATCAAACCGGCGCAAACTTGTGTCAGCCATAATCTCGATAAAAGTCTTATGAAGATGATGGTAAGTGGGTTTGTGGCACTACGGTTTTCACGCCCAAGGATACTATTAAAGTTAAATTTAGAATTATAGCCCGTTTTTTTAGACAAATTCATACAAAGACTGACAGCCGTCATTTTAGACGGGTATTACAGCAACAGTTTGCTCCTTTTTGCGTGAAATTTCCTCTGATACAAGTTTCATTAGAACTACGTACGATGAAGCCTGTGATATTATTTGAAATATTTTGATTTTAAGGGGCACTGAATACCACACCCCGTTTATATCATCCAACTAGATGCTCGGATCTATCGACAGAAAGTTTATAGGGAGCCTATTCGGTGGCATATACCCGTATCAGTATCAATCAATCAATCAATCAATCAATCAATCAATCAATCAGTCAGTCAGTCAGTCAGTCAATCAGTCTGTCAATCAATCAGTCAGTCAATCAATCAGTCAGTCAATCAGTCAGTCAGTCAGTCAATCAATCAATCAATCAAGATGACACAATGAGATAGGTATGAAAAAAACAAACAAAAGGAAATAAGAGGATAGAGATGTGTTAAAAAATGAAATGCTAAAAAAACAAAAAAATTCCTGGACGACAGAAGGTTAACAGAAAGTAGAGCGTTCATTTATCCCGTGGGGATTGAGAGTGCCCAAAGCGTGAATTAGTTGCATTTTTTTATTCTTGCGACAATTGTTACCGCCGTTGATGACAGAAAGACTGAATGCAACAAAATTAGAAATAGAATGACTAGAAGAATTAAGATGGCGAGAGACAGGTTTTGATATATCGTTCTTGCGATCACCTAAACGGAGGCCAGTTTCCCCGATATATATCTTGTTGCATTGGGAGTATTGAATGCAATAAATAATATATTAGATGTTATGCAATCGAAATGATCGGTGATATTAAGAGTAGACTTGGGGCCAATCCATCAATCAATCTTTGTTGTCAACATTTTATGAATAATGATTTAACCAACCTCATTTAGTAAAACTATTCGGGGCAGATGGTATAAAATATATAATGCAAAAATAATTACATTGCTTCATATCTTAGGGGATAGGGTTAGGTAATTTACCTTGTAGGGGACTTAAAGTCCTATTGTAAATCTACCTGCCTTTGGCAAA
>JAOBAY020084782.1:0-10555 GCA_025331085.2 Zoanthus sociatus
GTACCGGTTTTCCCCAACTCAAAAGTTTAAAATAATTCTGGGGATGTCCCCAGACCTCTCTAGATACTTGAGCTTTCAGCACTTGATGACCTCGTATCCACTCCAGGTGTACCTCCTTTCCCACTTAGTGTACCTCAATTCCCAAGCCTTAAGAAACACACTGATCATCATTATGTTTATCATTTTTATGTCTACTAGTATTATTCTTCTTTGGGAGCAACTTTAGAATACCCCGACTCTGTTGTTAATATAATTCTGCGCATTTGTTTTTAGAAAACAACGAATGCGCAGAATAAATCACCTGTCATTGAAGACAGTGTTGGGGTATTCTAAAGTTTAGCCCTTCTTTGTAGCTTTAGCTCTCTTTCTTAATATAAAAAAATTATATAGTCCATATAAAATCATGAATCACCTTAAGACATATTATTGTAATTAACAATATGGAATTATGCACAATTGCTGATTTAAATACTGTAAATAATATTAATGATGCACGTCTCTGATAGCAGATTTAATAACACAAATGTTAATGTATTAATTAAAATGGAAATAAATGAAATGAAATGAAAGTTGACATGTTTGTCACCTTAGCAGGAGACCTTTGTGCCAAAATCTGAAAGTAACTGAAAAATCAGAAATTTGACAGCTAACATCGAAACTTACACCAATAACCGAGAAAAAATTGTCTCAGAATCTTTCAAGGAGGTCAGAATATGAAAAATATAAGTTTCAATGCAATTTAGTTCAGTTAAAATTTGAGTTTTATTATAAACCTGTCACAAATGATTCGTCATATTTTGATCTTAGTTTAAGTTATATTATTACGAATCCAAAGCTTCTCACTGGACATTACCTTCTCGTCGTCATCTTCCACTTCTCCATTTTTTGTTTCATTTTCAGCAAAAGGAATTTCTAACCTTTGTTCTTCCATGAAACTAGTAACGTCGTCCGCCATCTTGAATTGAGAATAATCGCGCGGAAACTGAAACTAGTTATAAAGTCCGCTGACTTGCTACACGGACAATCTGTATTTTGAGGGGGAGGGGGCGGTTGAACAAGCAAGATATATTTTTACGTTTAAAAGCACAGAATATTTTTTTCCTAGTATTAAGATTATTTTGAGTATTCTCTTTTCAGGATTATTTTCCGCAAAAGTTTTGTTTTTCCTTTCTTTTAAAAGTCCACTCATGAATTTTTGTTATTTAACCTTCCAAACTTCATCTCCTATATATTACTCCAATCCTTAGACCGCTTTATTTGTCAGGAATTTCCCAAGCTCCCTCTAACGTATGCATCGGATTTTACTAGTGACATGTATGCTCAAAATAATGCACAGTGCTCCAGTAAGAAAAAGAATAAAAACTCTGCTGGGGACGAGACACGATTAACAGGCTCGATGCTGATCACGTGTTCGTGTGCGGGGAAACCAAATATTTTAATTTTGTAATTGATCGACCGCGCGGACCGTGGGTAGGAAGGCGTCAGTCAGCTTTCCGTGTGTAAAACTTGGAACAATTCAATTTTGTAGCTGGTGGTGAATCAAGATGCCAGTGTTCCATACAAAGACCATAGAAGCGATTTTAGAACCAGTAGCTCAGCAGGTATGTCGTCAAATGTGCAGAAATCTAACTTTAGCTTCCACCGACAGAAAATTCCTAAACAAGGCTTCAGGATAACTAGCGTTATGTTTACCTCTGTGACAACTCGAGCAACCGATTGCAGCAGAGAATTTTTTCCCAAACAATATTTCTCAAAATATATTTTTCTTAGCTATCGAATATTGTGTTTAGACGAGCATCATTTAATTTTTCGGTGCTGACGATGTCATAAAAATGACTTCTCTAAGACAGACTCGCTGTGCTTGATTCACACCCTTGAATTAAAATCCCCAGTACGTGATATCATGATGGATATTAATTATTCGCTGTTTTAGAACAATGCAGTGTTTTCATTTGACTCGCTCCAGAGCTACCAGCCATTCTTCTCCTTTGTAAAGACGAAGAATTTAGCTAATCTTTTTTGTTTTATTTTTTTAAGGACCTACACTTGAAATCCTTCGTTCATGTTTGCTTCACATTGAATGATTCACTGCCCAATGTGCGGCCTTAATTTTAATGAATTTTAAAAAGTGATTTGACAGTTACGACGGGTCCCCAAAAAATTAGTATTGTTCTGTTATATCTCTTATATTAGCTTCTAAACACGTTAACAAGTTTTGCCTTTTGGTACATTTGGAACCGTATTTAGTGTTTGTTGTATAACATTAAAGAGAGAAATCTAGGAACTCGAAATTTTAATCGAACTTCACTTATAGTTACAACACATGAACTTTATATGAACACTCGATTCGATGGCAATAATCGCGTTTTGCTCTAATTTATGTAAAGTTTTTCAAACGCAAATGGCTGATTTGACGTCCAGACATTCCTACATATTTTCGCCCTCCCCACCCAAATCTTCCTTAGCATGTACATGTCATACACTAGTTAGTGCTGTCAGTTAGAATATTGCTGAACACGTAACATTTCAAGACTCTCAGTTCTAAGCCCACCATTAAAAATTTCTTTGTAAAAATTTTGCATTTGTAAAAGACATTAACTTAACAATGTAAACAAACAGTTGGCTATATGTTTCATATCCGACAGCCGTGTACAAGGTCAATGTCTTGTGTCCGTGAGGTTGGCAATTTAGCAAATAATGGAGTTTTTTTTGGTAAAATTTCACAAGTTGAAATTTTTAGCATAGATAAAAGTGACCATTAATAATAATGTTATATATTTTCTAATTTCAAATTTGAAAAATAAATTTGTTTTAAATTAAATACTAAAGTGTAGAAAATGTTTGATGGTCTTTTTGTGATATATTTAAAAATTATATATATTTATTTGCAAAGGTATATAACTCGGTTTACAAGTTGTTACCCACAATATATTTGAATGAATGGCTTCATTGATTGTCCAAAACAGTATTCACACTTCAGTGACCAAGTGTTTGTAAACGTGATAAAATTGTTGTCCTAATTTGTTTCAATATGATTTACTGTTCTTTTGTAAGTTTTTGTTCTGATATTCTCAGACTTCTTCTGCACAAAATAATAAGTTAAGATAATTTAAGTTTCCCCTTTGGCTTTGCCATTTCTAGACATATAAAAAGTTTAACTTTCCCTGGAAATCAGTTTTATGAGTCCTTCCAAGGGGGTTCTGATCTTCCTTTTTTGTGCTCATTTTCCAACCCACCTGTTGCCTATTTTGCTGGAGACAACTGTTGCTATTGTTTTTTCACTAGATTACAAGTGTTCACTGAAGTCCTTCATTTTTGTATCTTGTAAGAGTGTGTAAAGATCCTGTAAAAACTTCATTTTTTTAATAGAATATTAACCAGTTAATTAATAATTAGTTTTTGAGAATCTTAGACCCTCCAACCACCAAACCTTGAGGTCTCAAAAGTTTCCCGGAAAAACCTTGAGATTTAAGAAGTATTGATTTAAAATGAAGAAACTAAAAGGCTGTAGTCTGAGGGCCTGTTTACATGGCAAAACATAGCCCTAGTGCTAAGGTTACGTACTCTAGGGATAGGGTTATGCTGGTCTATTATCTTTTCCTGATTTGTTTACATGAAGCCCTTGGTAAACCCAAGCACACTAGTAAGGCTACCCTAGGGCCCTGTTTACATGTAGATATAGTAACCCTCCTAGTAGGGTTACCCAATTAGTAGTGCTAGAAAATAACATCCTTTCACATGTGATTTCGTGTGGTGGGGCCATCTCTATCAGTGATTATTTTCATTCAATCCATTGACATTATTGTGGCTCTCGAGCTCCCAATCTTGATTTATTTGAAACAGTGTACAACAATCAATCTCTTTGGGAGAAGGGATTTTATGTCGATTTTTTCAAATAAAATTTGAACCTGATTTATGTATTTGTTTGTTTCATTTTGGTTGATAAGGTATCTCAGCTTGTGATTCTTCATGAAGAGGCTGAAGATGGCAGTGCAATGCCAGACTTATCTGTTCCAATCCAGGCAGTTGGAGTGGCTGTCACTAACTTGGTTAAGGTAAAGTATTTTTAATCCCAAGAAGGCTTTTAATTTTTGTTATATTTCAAACAGACATTGTTAATAGGTTTTTTGTTTTTTTGTGAGAAATGAGACTATAATTATAATTATTGTAAATGAGGTGTAGATGTAGTTGTATGTTTTGTACATATTTGGTTTGTGGTTACTTAGATAAAAGACTATCAACAACAAGTAGTATTGTTGTGGAAGAAAGTTGTTGATAACCCCATCTTGAACTACAGTGTGTGGTGGAAATAAAAATCACCATATAGTACCAGCAAGGTTTAAAATTAGCAGGCTATCACCAGAAGCTGTTTGCTATTTCAACCTAATAATAATAATAATAATAATAATAATAATAATAGTAATAATAATAATAATAATAATAATAATAATAATGATTACTTTAACGTCAATTGCGAAGGAAGTGGTTGCCCATTCTTCCTAGCCAGAGGCTAATGTTTAATCGCTTGACAGCTCAGATCTTGGCGTGGAAATTGAATTTGCAGAGGGAGGAAAACTGGAGTACCTGGAGAAAAACCCTCGGAGTCAGATTGAGATCAATAAATCTCAGTCCACGTGCGGCACCTCAGTAAGCTAGCTAAATCCTTTATGAGCCAGAAGGCCCATGGATCCGGTGCTTATCTCCAGTTTCTGTAGTGTAAACCAGATGAGAGTATTTGGCTCCCCCTGGACGGGACACTGATCCATTGCTAATCCATTTATAAATTAGGTTGGAAAAGAGACAGCAGCTAGCAGTAAAGACAAGATTTTAAAAGAAGATATGCCACATGCATTCACAAGGGTGGAGGAGTCTTCACTTTTGTTAATGGAAGCATCCAAACTGCTCAAAAGTGATCCCTATTCACCAGTTGCTAGACGTAAACTGATTGATGGAGCTCGAGGTATGTTGGTAGTATTGATTGTAGACCAGGAGAATGGCAAGTGAGGTTTTGGGATTGGCAAAAATACACTCAGATTTTCTTGGAACTACTTTTCAAGGGCATCTGATCATGAGTGCATGGATGCTTTTATAAAGAAAACTATACTGCTGCAAACAGAACAGTAGAAAAGTAATTATTGGAAGCAATTACTTTCAGATTTTACTGACTAAGAGGCTAGGGCTGCTATTTTTGATACTAGGCTTCATAGCTTATAATGGTATGATAACATTATCGAACACGACTACACATGCGCAGTTTAGGTTCTAAGGAAGTGGCAGCAGTGGACAGCTGTTTCACTCTTATTAGAGCTCGTCAGCACTGCATAGCTTAGCTACTGATGAAAGACACAACGTGTTTGTATCTAGTAGCTGTAACTTCCAAGTTTGAAAAAAGTCTTTTTAAACCTCAGTCACCACACCTTTTGGATGTTCCATTTTGACTACATTAACATTGCAGCAAGATCCCAAGTTCAAAGTGTGGTGACTGAGGTTTAAAGAGACTTTTACTTACTGAACAAATGAAAGGCCAGAGGCAGCAGATGGAGCTTCAAGCAGGACATAACTGAGGAAGATCAGGAACAACACAGAGCATAGAATATACTTTCATGTCATCTCTTTAACACAGAGCATAAATTGACACTTTGCTAAAACTGGTTTCAACACCACCTTTTGTTTCTCAATTGGTTGATAGGTCCAGTTTGGCACTTCATCTTCCTTAGTGTCAACACTAACTCTAGTAACTTCTGTGCCACCATTTGCTTTTTTTGATCTAACATCTGAACTGTGGTACTGATTCATAACATTCATAGTACGGGCACTGTGAAGCCCAAACTGCACATCTATGGTGACTAAGTACTCTAACCATCAATGACCAGCTGGACGACCACCGTCATACAATGCCACTCATGTAGGACGTAATGCAAAAACTGGGAGATGGATTTAATATTAAATACTGTACTTTAATAATGAATACTTTATTTAACGTCAATTGCGAAGGAAGTACTGGTTGCCCATTCTTCCTTGCCAGAAGCTAATGTTTAGTTGTGTGACGGCTCAGATCTTGGGGTTAAAGTCAAATTTGCAGATTTAGATTGTTGATGCCTACAAAAAGAACTCTGTTGTATTAACATTTATCAAGACTTGCAGCAGCCTTGTTTTACTCAACTCTTGATTTTTTCCCACTGTGATTACATTCCACTGTTACATCACATATTTTGAATTATATTTGATTATTTGTAAAGCTGCTTGATGATTTCTCATGAATGTTTATGGTGCGACATCAAATATAAGGTTTCAATACCCTTCATAAGGTCTCCGTTTGTATGATATTAAAAACCTTGTACATAAACAATGAACTTTACCACAAAGTGGTTCTTGGTGTTCAACTTTTCTCTTGTTCCTTTCTCAACCTTATCCCATCTATAAACTTTTCTATCAATTGATATGCAGCCATATGTATATTTTACTTGGGACAGATAACTTGTTATTCATTGCTACTGTTTAAGGGAATCTAGTAGTTTTAAGTAGATAATCTTTTCAGCTGCTTTACCAATGTTTATACAATATTGTCTTACTTCTGCCTGGTTAGCCTAGTTGGTAAGGCTCCAGGCTACTGTGCGGGAGGCTCTGGCTTGATTCTAGCCAGGCCAATTCGTAGGGTCTTAAAGTAATTGAGAAGCAGGTACTACTAAACAGTACCTTTGACAGTTCTCATTTCTGCAAATGGTTAGACTTTTGTGCCCTCTAGATCTCAGATAAGGACGTTAAACCATAGGCCCTAGAGATCTCTATATTTATGTGGGTCTGTGTGTCATATTTAAAAGCTTTTAGAGCTGTGAAGATGGTGTTTCTAATTAGTTGGCCTTTGGCCAGCTAGAAATGACTTGACACTAAATAAAGCCATCGTCATCAACACCTCTGTCATTTTTAAGTTTTTAAAAGTAATCTTTGCAAGGCAAATTCATTGCCAAACAATCTTACAATTATTGTATTACATTATATAATCCATCAATAAACTTGACTGTAATCGATTTTACTATTGAATACAAATTTAAAGAACTATCACGAGGTTGAAACAATGGCAATTGAAACAAAATACTGCCATATTGGAGATCATCTTACACAAAGCAACAACTTGAACAAGATCTTTATTAAATCCATGTGTAAACATTGAGTGATTATTGGAGCAAAATGTGTTTTTCATCTGAAGCAAAGAGTAGACCATTAACTCTATTGTATTGTGGTTTCCTGATCATACAACCATTTGATAGGCAACTTAGGGTTGCTGATACTTTAGCATATCATTAAATAGTTTTATTTCAACTTATATGTATTGAGAGTCATGTTTCTGTATCATTTGCGTCTGTAGGTATCCTTTCTGGAACCTCTGCTCTGTTACTGACCTTTGACGAAGCTGAGGTTAGAAAGATCTTGGCACTGTGCAAGGGAGTGTTGGACTATCTTGCCATAGTAGAGGTGGTGGAAAGTATGGAGGATCTTGTAGAATTTGTGAAGAATCTGACTCCTGGAATGAGGGAAATGGCCAAGAATGTTGAAGCACGAGAAAAGGAACTCACACACCAGGTGCACAGAGACATGTTGAAGAACTCAATCAACTCTGTGAAAGAACTTACTCCATTGTTGATATCATCAGTTAAAGCATATGTTTCTGCTAAAGGTAAACATTTTGAATTATTTGTAGGATTCAAACAGTTAAATTCTATTAAATGTAGATTTTGGACACTTATTATGTTTGAACTGTCTGTTAATTAGCTAGACCAATTTAATTCCCTGTTTTACTAACAAAGCAAAATTGTGCAAAATTCGTAATTATCTATCAAAGTTTGAAATTATTGTATTTGTACAAATTAAAGTATAAAAATCATGTTGGGTTACAACAGAAATGATAACCATAAAAGATGATTTAAGTTGTGTAATCTGATATGATAACAAATTCAACCAATTTATATTTTTGCTTAGATGTATTTAATATATACTGTACACTTGTAAAGTGTTCTTCAGTTTACAAAGTAAAACAAGGAAAATTGAAATTTAAATATTTCTTTTTAATAGTATTTAATATATTTTTTTACTCAAGTTAAAATACTAATTAATATTAACAAAACCAAACTTTTATCTTCAAGGACTTCTTCAAATCAACCTAGCTCCTTATTCCTTACGCCACCTTTTTTAAAACTTATATTCAGATGTTTTAAATACTTTTTGGCGTGCCAAAATCATTATAATTGTTAGTCATGATAAAGCTAGCTAATGAAAAACAAGATTTTTGTTGACTATTTTTACAAATAATATTTTGTCACCTGTTACAGCCACAGACCAAGGGGTAGCTGAATCACAAGAAAATCGAAACTACGTCGTTGGAAGAATGTCGGCAGAAATCAGTGAAATCATGCGTGTGTTGCAACTGACAACATATGAGGAAGATGGTTCGGATGACCCTCTCAATGAAATGAAGAAAGCAGCATCGGTGTTCAATTCTAAGATAGGCAAAGCCAAGGATTGGCTGGGGACCCCCGCAGAATCTGCTGGAGGCTTAGGTACGTTAAACTTGCCAACTTTTAACTGTTTTTAGTCCAGACCCAATAGAGGTTATTAACTTAAATCTGTGTGTTTCTTAAGGCCAATACACCAGTAAATTGTACCGACGTTCCATGACGGCTGTACCGATTTTCCCCAACTCGAAAGTTCAAAATAATTCTGGGGATGTCCCCAGACCTCTCTAGATACTTGAGCATTTGGTGCTTCATGACCTCGTACCCACTCCAGGTGTATCTGCTTTCCCACTTAGTGTACCCCACTTCTCAAGCCTTAAGATACACACTGTAAATGTAGTGTTTTTGTTTTGTATCGCTCAAATCTTTTGTCATTCCAGACATGATAGCACATGATAGTCAGAAAAAACAAATGTAGATGACTGAGAATTCACGAACCTGCCTAGATATATTTGTCTGGTCGGGCTAACTTGGACATTCAAAGCCATTTTCTGGATTTTAGTTTAGTATGTTTTTCTTTCAATGGCTTAGTATTTTATACACTTCTCGCTAATTTCCATAGAAAGTAGCATTGTTAGTTTACAGTTTTCCAGAACTCTTATTGACCATATGCTCAGTGAAGGTAGTGTAAAACTTTATGATGCAATGGCTGCCGTCCAGCATTGCTATGGCAGGTAATTTCAACTAAGTATTTATTCCTGATATCATGAACTGAGTTTTCTTTCTGGAAGAATAAGATACCTTCACACAGCTTTATAGGTCCATGTGCTCTTGGCATTGAGTAAAATGTGTCTTACTCAACTACAGCAGAAGAAGCACATTTTATGGCAAAAAGTCATGTGCTAACAAAAACAACAATTCCAGAAAGGTTTTGGAATCTTCAGAGACTATAATATGAATAGCATGATCTGTATGTTAAAAAAAGTGTCACTCAATTTTATGGTAAACGAAAAGGTTTTTTCCCATATTTTCAAATAGTGTAGAGTAAAATACCACAAAAATGTTTCAATTAGCAAAAGGAAAGCTCATGTGTAGAATGACCAGCTATTCTGGCTCTGTGACCGGCTATTTTAAAATGAAAATAATACACAAAGTTTTCCTTTCTGACAAATCGTAAATCAAATGTGCTTCAACCTGCGCATAAGCCAGCAAGCTGGCTAGGCAAGATTAAATCCATGCCCGCCTATAATTTTTTCTTGACTGGCTATGACAAAACATATCTACATCACTGTTGTTTACAAAAACTGTCGAGCGCTAAAATTGCAATGTAAGCAATAAAACATTTAATGTTTTACAAACTGGTCTCAGCAACAAGAGAAATTTATCTTATATATCGAAGAAATGAAACTGCAGCAACTTAACAAGTGTCTGAAAAGTTTTACTTGTCGGCAAAAAAGCAAGACAGAGCTTTTTACAACAAGAAATCTCTTACCACTATTTGGGCAACCCTTGAGAAGTCAACTGCTTAATAAGCCTTTGTCCATTATCAGAGACCCTCTTTTCACAGAAGCAAACAAAACCCCCAACAATGTTTTGAAAATTCTCAGCAAAAGATACAGCATAGCAGCTGAGTTATCCTCCATCGATTCAACATTAGCATCTCCGAATAAAAACAAACTTAGAAAATCTCAACAGTCACAAAAGAACGGCCAGCAATTTGTTCACGGCTTGATTCCAGGTGACACATTTCACGGCTGGACTTTCAACTTTTTAATGTCAATCTTCTAGGCAGCAGTTCCCAGCAGAACATTTGAGGATTGAAATGGACTTTTTCTTTGAATACCATACATTAGATCCAAAACGAGCATTTCATTTAGTGAAAATCATAGAACTTTTGTAGTTGTTTGTTTCATTTCACTTCGTTTTCAATAAATCACATGATTTTTGTATCATGTGACTTTGTGAGCATGCATGTGTTGTGGTTCAATTTTATTTTTGATTTAATTTTATTTCTGAACTAGTTCAATATTTTTAAACTAGTTCATTTTTTTTGAAACCAGTTTAATTTTTTTAAACCAGCTTATTTATCAACTGTCTGATAAATA
>JAOBAY020084793.1:0-10554 GCA_025331085.2 Zoanthus sociatus
GCGAAGCGATTTTCGCCGGCCGCCATTGTTTCTTGAGGAAAAATTTCTAGCTCTCTTTTGATTTTAAGCTGACGCGTATGCTTGCCATATTTGTATATTATGGTATATTGGCTGATATACCATAATGATTAAGGCAATAAAAAGTCTTGCATTGCATTATCCAATGATCCAGTTTTTAATAATATCTATTACATCACCACCCGCGGCTTTTGAAATCGATTGCCGACCAAAGTCGCGAAAAGTGCTGCATTTTATTTGTTTTGTTATTATTATAAAAAGGCCGACAGCAATATGAAACGCGATGAACATTGCGTAAAATCTCTCTGGCAAACTCAATAAACAATACATAATACACTAGCTGAAACTTCCGGAGTTTTCGGTACAGAAAAATTCCAGTAAACAAACGTCAGCCAGAGAGGAACAATTTTCATTTTTGAGCCAGCAGCACAAAAAATTTTTAGAATCCCAAGCAAATTTATTTTAGAGTTGATCTCCCAGCAAAATTTTGTATCAACAAAAAAGAATTACCAGCCAGTTAAACAATGAAAAAATTTGCCAGCCAGATAAACATGGCCCTTTAGAGCGAATATTTTGTGGAGCGGTTTCGTTGGGTACTTCTATTAAGAACTCTTTTCTTTATGCAATGTGTACCAACAGTATCATCTCTTTGTGATTTGTATTTATATAATCATTTATATGTATTTATACCCCCGGAGCCCCCTACCCTTTTATCGTTTTTTTTTTATTATGGATGTAAATAGTGTTTTGAACGTTCTAAGGTTACACAATTCAGTCACCGGACTGCAATGTTGATATTTTCTACGTATCTAAACTATCTATCTATCTAAAGGATTCTACTCCTAGGCCTTAGGCATGAGCAGAAAAAAGAAAAACCAAGATAAACCTCCAAATAGATATAGTAGAACAATCAATTGATAACATGTGTTAGCAAAAGTTGACGATAATTAGGTCTAGACTCTATTTCCTTGTGATAGAACTTTGCAAAAGTCTGTGCATTGCACCATCCAGCACATGCCATGATAGTGTCCAGAGAAATGGCATGATGCTTAGCAGTCTAGTGCTGTGTCCTTTAAACATTGTATCAGTGTCCATTCCAGATTGCTCCATCACTATTTTTAGCCATTTAGCAATTCTATCGGTTGACACCCGTCTAAGTTGCTCACAAGCAACTGTTCATTCTCGCCTTTTATCCCCTTTGTCCTGAGTATACTTCGTAAGACATTTGATAATGCAAAGGCTCCTGTCCAGTGTGTTGCCATAAAACTCCCCTTTCATGAGGTGTTTCCCAGATTTGGTAGTCTGTAGGAGTTTGTCGATTGTAAATACGCAATTGTTGTGAGCAAGCTCCATATTTCTGATTGACAACGACTGCAATGTTTGGCTCCATTGACTAGAAAGAAGGGCTAGTAGCATAGTGGTCTGAGAGTGGAGAGTAGACGAATGTTTTAGTACAATTTTTACGTTTCAAATGGTGTTGTATATGGAAAGGAAGAGTTCTAAGTGGAAAACTCCTCTCAACGAACGACACACTAGTGGGTTTGTAAAGAATGTCCCACCGTCTGAAAGTGAAATAACTGACTACAGGGGACTCCTAGCTGTGTTCATTGCACTATATCCTATCCCTGCATCAAAAAGGTCTGCCAGAAAATTGACCCCTTTTACTACAGTGGGTGAAAATAGATCAATGTTCCATGAGTTACAGTACCTGTTCCATTTTTGTGCGGGCTAGCTCATCTAGGTCGCACTATTGCTATCGAAATGAGCACTTCCGTAACTTTGACACCTTTTCAGTTCGAGTTGCAGTCTGTGTTTTCGCGTCAGTATAAGCGAGGCCTTCGAGGTTGTCGTGTCTCTGGAGTATGCTTGGCTGGGTTAGATTATCTTGTGTATTTTATCACTGCCTTCAAAGCTTGCAGAGTTTAAACGGAAGATGTTAATTTTATCACTGTTTTCAAAGCTTGCAGAGTTTAAACGGAACATGTGTATTTTATCATTGTTTTCAAAGCTTGCAAAGATTAAACAAAAGGGCTTTGGACCGGACAATAGAACAAAATTAATGATATATTATTTATGTATGGCTTCAGCTTAGTTGACCACGTGCAAATGTGGGCACGTGTAACGAAAACCATGAATTTTATTGTTATTTTGAAACAATATACATTTAATCAATTGCGGTTCACAAATAATTTCCATTGCCTTTCAATCCAATATTCTATTTCATTTTAACCCCACGTTGACGCGGCCTTTCTTGGATTTGGATCGTTGCGTCTTTCATTTAATTGTCTATCTTCTTTAAGCTTTTTGCATTTTTGCTTGTTTCAGTACGCTGTATGTCATTACACGTTAATAATTAAACATTAATTACATGGGAGAAAAAATTATACAAGTGGGAGTTGAGAAAAACAAATTGAAATAACTGAGAATAGCAATGCATTCTTAAGTTTGTTTTGCAAACATTTAAATATGTTGTATTTTCGCTCTTATATATTAAACACTAAGAAATAGGGCAACCGCGAGATTATTTCATTGACCCCAATTTAATCATTTACATTTACAAGTATCAGCCTCAGTAACGTTTGCAATTGTTGCTTAAAGTTTTTCTTGGTTTCGTTTTGCAAACTCGCTGGCAAGCAATTATAAATACATGAACCATTTCGTGAAAACGAAATATTTTGAGTTGGTAATCTTGAAGATTTAACATAAAAAATTCCTCTGTACGCTTATCTGGTATTATAGCTACTGTATGCACATCCTCTGTTTTAGTACAAAGCTTCCTTATCCAAACGGGCGGAAATCTATATTCGGAAAACAACTATTCGGTATATTGTTCAAATCGCTTTCAAAACAAACCAAACCAAGTCTGCGTTGCAGCCAGACTAAACTGTCAGTAAACATCTGTAATAAAACCGCCATCTGCACCGCAAGTACTCAATCGTGAAGTTCTGCCTAGCACGCACATGTACCCTATGGGTGTATGTGCGTGGTATACGTAGCATACTGTTTGTTTGTACTTGGTCTCCAGGATTGCTCGATAGTATTGGTAGCTGACTCTGAAAAACCCTTACTCTCAAGGTGTCTCCTGACAAGTGACACAACAAAAGGCGAATTAAGCTTCTTGTGAAGTGGATGAACTGTGTCTGGTTGGCTGCGTAAAGTTAAGGTTTTCTTGTTCATTGGTAACTCCAGAGGATCATGGACGAGCATTTGCATCAGTTTGGTCACCAGGACTGTGTTAGCCGTTTGGGAAGCAGGAGGAGGCATGAAATTAGAACTCTGGTGATAAAACTGAAGGGTGGAAAAGCATAAAATGAGTACTGGGTCCACGATAGGTGAAATGCATTGACTGCAAAAGCAGCTTTGTCTGCTCCGTAGGAGACCCAAGGTTCAATTTTAAAATTGATTCTGATATGTAGAGCATGCAGCAGTGAGAAATTTTTTATCAAGGGCTCATTTTGTGATCTACAAAATGTTCTAGATTGTTTATCTGCCTCGGTGTTGTAAACCCCTGGAATGCGAGCCATGGTGAGCCTAACAGTTTTATTCATACACCAATCCCAGGTCTGCTTAGCAAGGGAGTTAAGTTTGGCAGAATGGCTAGTTACCTATTTGGTTAATGTTGTTTCTGCTGTTGTGTTCTCCACCATGAACTTAGCGTGCTTGTTTGTCAGTAGCCCTCCAGTAGAGACACTACCTACGGCTGCACCCCAGCCCTGTTTAGAGGCATCTGACGTGAGAACAATGTCAGGTTCTCCATAACTAATGGGGTTGAAAGCTGTCTCCACTGACACCATCCACCATTCAAGCTTAACCCGAGCTTGGGTAGAAAGGTGCATATGAGCATCAAAATCTGCTCGTTAGCTTTGGAAGCTGTGGTTTGGTCACTTTCTAGCAACCTGTAATGGAGAGACCCATACATTACCCCGGGGAAACTGAAAACAATCCAAGAACACTGGCTAAACTTCTGATTAAAGTGCTGGTTACCCTAAGCAAATGTGTAGTTGCTTCCTTGAGTTTACATGCTTTTTCAGGAGTAAGCCGTATTTGCATGAGCACAGAATCCAAACTAAAACACAAAAACAAAAGTTGCTGGGTAGGCACAAGAACTGATTTCTGAGGGCGAACAACAAACCCTAACGCATCCATGATGTACCGTATCAATTACATTTCTACGGTCTATTCCCATGAGCCAAGAATCATCTATGATTATATGCTGACAAAAGGTAGCCAAGTTGCCTGAGTGTAGCTTACCCTGTCTTCATTAACTTAGAACATTTTCTCGGGAACAATGCAAGCCGATTGGGGAATCAAGTCTACTGATATAGTACATTGTTCCATTGGAATTAAAGGTATTTTTGATAACTGGGTGTATCAGCACAGAATAATATGCAGCCTTTAGATCAATGAATGCCATATAACAATTTGGTGTCATCAGCCTAATGGTGTCCAAACTGAATCCATTTTAAAATGGAGTTACTCAGCATCTTTGTTTAATTCCTTTAGATTCCGTATCATTCTAAATGAACAATCTCTTTTCTCCCTCAAAACAATGGGAGAGGGGAGTTCACCTTATTCATGTTGGCTGGGACTTATACTTCTTTTTTCAATTAATTTACTATTTGTGACTCAATGAACAGAGAGTCTCTGGTGCTAAAACTCTTTTGTTTTGAAGTAAAACAGAAGGGTGGTGTGGAGCAAAACTCAATAAAAATTGCCCTTTAACGGTGTTGAGCACCTTTGAGTCAGAAGTGATACTATGCCATTTGTCAATGTAATTGTCAAAAACTCGTCACTTTGTCAGTAAAATATTCTTTTATTAGTGACTCACTTATAAGTAGATTAATTACCTGTAAAATTGCTATTGTGTCACAGCCAGTGGTGTTTACTGTTTTTTCTCCTGCAACTTCGTCTTGGGGCAATAGCTGGACGACTCTTGACGAGTCTTCCAGGTCGACCACTGGCGACCTTCAGTCAAAAACAGGCCTGGTCGTAGTACTGGTAGTGCTACTGCTGCTTCTATGGAAAGTAGATTTCCTATCAAAGCCATAATAACTTTGTGGTCTCCCTTGAATGCGATGTACGAGCTGTATTCCCGATGCGATTTGTGGCTCTAATGTTGGTCAATTGGGTCTGTAAATCGATTCCAAATAGTAAGTCTGTAATGGGAACATTAAACCCGCAGAAGGCCGCATATTCTTTGCTAAGTTGAGACCTAATGCAGGTACGACAATGGCATGAAAGCTTACTATGGGCATGACCAAGATGAGCGAGAGGATCGGTGTTTATCATCACCGACTTCCAGTCTGTATCAGACTGAAAATTGTTCACAATGCTTGAATTCAGGAATACTTCCGTGTATGTTGTCAAAATTTTTCTCAAAATGGGAAAGCTGGTACAACGAAAATTGATCATTGCCCGGTCGAAATTGGTAATTAACTTGTCGAATCAATGCATTTCGCTAGAAATATTGGTTGCTGGTTTGACGAAAATATGTCTTTTAAAACTCAAATCAACAGAACTTGCAGTGCTGGATTTTTTCATCTCAGGAATAACAAAATAAAAAATTATTATCACCAGAATTAATGGAATCCCTTATTCATTCTTTTTTAACGAGTTAACTGGATTATTGCAATAGTCTTCTCTACCAGCAGCTCGTCTTGTTTCTATGTCTGATTGCTTCTGTCATATAACTCCTGTTCTCCGAGATCTTCACTGGCTACCAATCAACCATACTATACAAAATATTTTGCATACTATACAAAATATTACTTATTACATTTAAAGTCTTACACAACTTTTCACCCAATTATGTTAACGAACTTATTACTCTAAGCGATCAACAAAGTAATCTCTGAGAAGTGACAATTCTCTGCTGCTCTCTATTCCTGCTGCCCTTTCATTTAAAACTCTTGGTGATCGTTCCTTTTCTAATACAACTGATACTTTATTAGTTTTTTCATAAATGGCTTTTAAAAAAACTAATTACAATTAAAATTGTTCAATAAAAATGTCAAGGTAAAAATTATATTAAATTAAGTCAATTAAAATACATTGGATAAAAGGAAATCTTTTAGTTTTCTTTTGAAAATTATCAGGCTGGCATTATTAATAACATCGCATGGAAGAGAGTTTCACAAATTTGTTGCACGGTATAAAAAAGTGCGCTGCCCTCAAGCGGACTTGTATGTTGGGATATTAAGTTTATCTTTGTATCTAATCTTACGATCATGAAAAAATGCACGAGTCTTAAAGTTATCACAAATATAACAAGAGGCTAACCTCTTAACAGATTTAAATGCTAGAACTCCTAATGTATACTTCAAGTAACTGCTCACGGGGAGCCATTTTAATTCTTTTAAGACTGGTGTTATATGATCAAATTTTCGTGTTTCAGAAATTATTCTACCTGCAAAATTCTGAACTTTCTGCAACTTTGAGATATTTTTCTTCGAAGTGTTGGACCTTACAGGAGAACAGTAATATAGTTTACTAAACACTAAAGCGTTTATAACTTTTTGTAGTGTTCTAGAATCAAACAAATGCTTTACGCTATTAAGAGGCGTTGTCTGAGAAAACCGGGCAGGGCCAAAAGATGAGGGTCGGCTGATTCAGCTAATATTTTCAGCATTTAATGTGTATCTAATATGAAAACGATTGATCCTATTTGAAACATTTTTTGACTTTTACTTTCGGAGATTGACCACCCCCCTTGTTTTCGTTGTCGGGAGACCTCAAATCTGGTGTAAAATATGTCAAGTTTGAAATACCAAAATCCCTACTTCCTAAAAAATTTAGCTAATGAAACTTTTCATGCTCCTTAACCAGCCCTTTATTAATGTGATTCCGGTTTTACATTTTAGTTGAATAGGTTCTGAACTTTTTTATACAGCACAATATTGCATAGTGTTGCGACGAGCTGGTACCGAGTCAAAATTACACAATTTTCAAAATTTATTTTCTGAAATCCGCGGCGGTTTATTTTGAAAACAATATTATTTTCAAGTAGTCCACTACCTCCCTCACTGAATACAGAAAAGTATTGGTTGGCACAAGATACCGACTTACCGCGAGATTCGACTGAAAAACCCCCAAAATTGGAACAAACAACATTTTTCGCCAACTTTTTGCATGTGTTATTTTAATGTTTTTGCATGTGTTATTTTTAAAAGGGCATTATTTTTCAATAACTTTGATGAAATAAGTAAAAAAATAAAGTTTAAAGGGTAAGAATCACTCCAGTGGCGTTTCTACGCAAGATTGAGTACTATTAATTACTGAAATTTTATCTAAAAGTTACGTACAGCTTTTTATGTACCAGAATTTCCCTCAAAAGTTGTAAAACGTCATGCTGTCTAATTTAATGCAGTTAACTAATGGGTGTGATATGATGTGCAACTAGTTGGATAATGATCTTCGCTTTACATGTCTTCATTTTTCTAACACCCTGTAGAACAATGCATCAGTCACTGTGCTACTTAGTACTTGATGCGATCAGAGCGGCGCGGAAGCAATTCATGCACCCATAGTTATTCTCCTATTACTTTACCAAGTTACAGTGTTATTTGAACAAACGTGTTTTGGTCATCAAATGTAATGCTCCCTTTTCGAGTTCTTAGGAAAACCGCTGTAATTCTTCCCCGTGAGCGTCCATTAAATACGAAATCGAGGCTAAGGCTGTGCAAAACTCGACTGGCCGGAGAGTGCATCGCATAAAAACAAAGTGCAAAATCTCTATCTCATATGATTTATTTTTTTTGGATGTCTTTTCAGGCCACAATTAGGTTTGTTTAGTAATTATGCTAGAACGTTATCCAAAAAATTGATTTAGTTGTGGAAAGGAATGTGCATCATCGACTGCAACAGCACTCGGTACTAAAAAGATAGCAGTAACACCGGCAGATACTTCAAATTCCCGTCTAAAAATCCTTTAAGAACCATGGAGCCATATAACAAAGCAAAAGCATGGAACCGAAGAGGTGTTTCACATTTGTGAATAACATTTTAAACCTATAGCTAGTGAAATATGCAAGCCACCTGGTGGAAAGGGTCACAGACTTAAACTAGGTAAATATAGAGCGCAAATTGAGTATTGTTCTCCTCTTGCTAAAAAGCAAGCTTTCCTTTTCTTATAGCTTATCATGCTAGGTGTTGAACCAACTGTACTTAAATGGCTAATAGGCCAAACTTCGGAGAAAAAACTAAACTTGCCCTTGAAACGAGGGTTGTTGTGTGAACTTGATCCCATGTATCTGGGTCTGACTCCTTGCGCCAATGATAAAGCTGCACTTGAGAAAGTTGCGCCAATGATCTATGTTGAAAAATATACATATGAAGATGGATGTGCCTGACCAAATATTGCAGAGTTGTGAAAGCCATGACTAAATTGATCATAATTGATCTCAATTCTAGACTACAAAACATGTTATGGAGTTGCTTTTAAATTTTTTTTCAAGGAAATTTTCCAACCAGTAGCACCTATATTATAAGTTGAATCAAACCTTGTAAGTGATCATACGTATAGCTAAATCCTTTACGAGCCAAGTGGCCCGAGGAGCCGACGCTTATCTCCGGTTTCTGTAGTGTTAAGCTTATGGGAGTCTTTGACGCAGCCTGGACGGTTAGCTCCCAGCAGAGGATGGTACTCATTTACCTACCCCGGAAGGATGGAAAGCTGAGTTGGCTTAGGCGGAAAAGAAGATCACACAAATATTTAAATCTCGGCAAACTGCCAGGATCGAATTGGGGACCTTGTGGTTGGAAAGCAGAGATCTTACCAACTGCGCCAACCACGCCCACCCGATCATACGAATGCTTTCCAACTAAAGGTCACTCAGGAAGTTACTGATTCAAGAAATTGCCAAGATAAGAACAAGAGAAAGCCAGGCCCTAAATAAATTTTAACACCTCTTAGCTCTTGAAGAATTCTGGTGGTACTCCCTTTTTTATAAGAATATCGAGGCTGAAATTGGCCAAATTTTAAGAATATTTTAAGAATAACGCTGAGGCTAAGATTTTGTAAGAATATAATTTTGCATGTTTGAAAAAAAACATTAAACTGATTACAATACATGTATTTCAATTACACTCAAATCCCAAATGGCAAAGCCATATACAGATATGTTACCTTTGGAGCTCTTCGATAGCACAGTCATTTTAAAAACGGAAATTCCATGTCACCGATATTCTTAAAACTAATAATATTCGTAAGAATATTTTCAGCCTAAAATCGGCCAAAAAATAAGAATATCCAGCCTCGGTCCGAAAAACAATATTCTTATTCAAAAAAGAGTGTGTCGCTAATTAAACGTTTTACACAATGTTTGTTTTGCAAACACACGTGTTTTACATTGGCCAATCATTTTTGAGATCAGTCCCATATGGCAACCAAATTTGGCTTTAAAAAATTTTCTTAACATGTCGAAATTTTTAAAATAAACATGGCATTCTCAATTGAAAATGAATCGAATGAACCCAGAATATATATTTTCAATTTATTCAGTTTGCCTGCAAGCTTGTAGTAATAATGTTAGCCGGAGTTTTGCTATTGTTCCTGGTTAAAAGCCGCAGACATTCCATTATTTCTGGTTAAAAACCGTAGACATTATTCAAAACATGTTGCTACTATTTAAAAACGTTTCTTTTTGCGAACAATAGTCAAAAAATAACTCATTATCATTTTTTTTGGTAACGTCCTCGCAAAACTTCTGATCAATGTTCAACGGCGGGACGTACAGGCTGCAGAAAATGGATGAATTGTCCGAAATTTTTAGTCATTTTAAATCATGATCAATAGAAGGATGCATGTGTCTTCCAAGAAAATGTACATGTAACTATAAAACAAAAACAAATAAAAGCTACCCTGCCATGCCCCGGGCCCTCAAGTATGTAGGCAGGCAGGCATGTACGGAATTAAAGTGCGTAAGCCTTTAGATTTAATGTAAGTTTGTGTGTATCTTACTTTCGAAGCGGCAGCATGGTAACATGCTGCGACTTCGGAGAAGCAACAGCCCTAATTAAACGCTCTCATAAGCGTGAGTCCGTGAGTCGTTATCAGCAGGACTCGTCTAAGTACCTCGAGAGCGTACACTTGTTCGATAGCGCTGTTTGGTTGTCGCCTGATGGATTGCCAGATCAGCCTAGTTTTGGTCTAGGTTTGCATACCTGTGCAGCCTGTGCACGTTAAACGCATGATTTGTGCTGAACGCACCTTAATGCAAACATGCCCTGTTCTTGTAGCGATGATTGTGGTTCTGCATTGCGACCATCACATCAGCTTGCCCTGTCTTTACTTTCACAGTGCGAAAGCACAGTCACAGGCATGCATCTCTGCATCCTTGGGCTATTCTGTGTTGACTCCTTGCTACGGCTGCGCGGCTTCCTAGAAGCACTGTGTCAGGTTGTCCTCGTGCCTCTGCTCTGCTATGTTTGAGTCCAATGCCAGCATCAACTCACCGTACAGTTGCACTGCCACGTAGGAATGCTCGTTCAAAGGTGAAGATTACAAGTCATGAAACGCTGCTATATCAACATTCCGGT
>JAOBAY020084803.1:0-10554 GCA_025331085.2 Zoanthus sociatus
TAGTAGTAGTAGTAGTAGTAGTAGTAGTAGTAGTAGTAGTAGTAGTAGTAGTAGTAGTAGTAGTAGTAGGAGTAGTAATAGTAGTAGTAGTAGTAGTAGTTGTAGTAGTAATAGTAATAGTGGTAGTAGTGGTAATAGTGGTAGTAGTAGTTGTTGTTGTTGTTAAGGTTATTATTACAACTACTACTATAATTAATATTTTATTATTATCATAGAAATTATTATCATTATTATTATTATTATTATTGCAGTTTATAACTGCTAAAGACTTACCAAGAATAATGATAATTTTTTTAATATATACAGATTGTTTAACCTGTAGTAAAATCTGTGTAAGAACGACTTCTGCAAAAAAATTGTACTCCTAGTAAAAATGCATATATTATCTTTCTGTTCCTAGAGTGGTTCATTTTTTCTTGTGAATCTTTGTCTTGTGGTAATTACGATGCAGTTCCAGGAGACGAAACAACGCGAAATGGAAATGATGGAGAAAAACCGTCAAAAGAAGAAAGGGCAAAGGCTGGAAAAAAAAGAGTACAATGGCCTGAGCTTTCTGTGGAAATCACTGCGAAATTGCTTCCGTGTGAGCCATACTGTTAATAAGCATATTCATCATCACCATCATCACATTTACCATCATTACTTGCATCATCACCTCTACAATTGTTTTGCACCTGTCACTCCAGAAATGAAGAGTAATCGTGTACATGAGGAAAACGTGTTAACCTCTGAACACCGGCCAGTTCCTGAAATAAACATTGAAGCCTCTAATGAAGATAACGAACTCATGCAAGTAGTTGGTACTTCCCCGCACTTGTTACAATCATCAGAACTTGAAGAAATGCCTAACACTGAGACAAGAACGGGAATCTGTCCGCACAGCGTTTCAATTCACACTGAGGCTGCGTCTTCTGTATCTACAAATCTTAATCCTTCTTCTCCAAAACCGCTTGTGACAGAGGCCAAAACTAGTATCTCGTTGATGGTCTTTCCGACACCAAATAGATCAAGATCTACTTCTGTTAGTAGCAATTGTTCTAGTGGATCTCTATTTACGTCATCGGAATCGGCCATTAAAATGACTTACCCTCTATGTTATCAAGAATGTGAGCCAAGTGATTACGAATGTGAAGGAGGAACAAGGAAATCCTCGATGCGTGAACAACGTCAAACGCATAGCTTTTCTAGCAGCCATGTCTATGAACAAAATTGTTGCAGCTCTCGGAGAATGTCTCGGCAAAACGCAGAACAGCAGGACAAAAATCAACAGTTGGGCGATTGCATGAATGGCAATACTGCATCAAACTTACTAACCACCCCGGACGTTTGTTTCAGTTCTCGTTGTGTCTCACGACAAAATTCAAAGCGATACGAGAAAAAGCAACAGTCAGATGATAGAGCAAGTCACCAAACAACTTCCAAAACACAAAATACTTCAAATGTATACTACGTGAACGATTCGAAGTTATCAAATATTTGCAATAATTTTGCGCAACAGAAATCAAACCTCCCAAATCAAACGGATTGGAATTCTGCAAACTCAACTCAGCCCCCGGAAAAGAAAACACAACAAATGACGCTAAACGTGTCGGCATTAAAAGAAGCGCTGTTTCTTGTTGAGAAAGAGAAAATGCAACCTGATAAAACTGCGTTACCACAAGAAGAGAAGGAATTATCCTTTATTGATAGTGATCCAAGTAAATCCACTAATGAAGTTAACGTTTCTCGTGAGCGTACAAGACAGGATAGTGAGGGTTATTCTGACAGTATATTTGATCTTCATCAAAGTGATTTTTACAACATTGCAGAAGAAATAGACTTGTGTCAAAAGTTACGAAACTGTTTTCGTCGGATAACGGAGAGCAAGGTTTTCATGAATTTCATAATGATAATAATTTTCGCAAACATGGCTTGTATGAGCTTAGAGCATTATCAGCAGGTGAGTTCTATCTTACAAACGTGGTATGCCGCTTGATGAGATTTAAATGACGTATTATCAAAGTTTCGTAAACAATTGTGATACTCGTTCCCTCCACATAGCGCTGGAGGGAGAGTTGTACTATTTTGAGAGCTATCAAGTTATCAAACTAAATGTTTGCAAATTCGAGAGTTTAGACAACCTCGTTTGGCCCGCCACCTAGTTCCTGTCAATGTATTCTAGATTGTTTTGATTGGATTCCTGACTTGATTTTAGGTTCCCTTGAGTATTTTCCAGATTGTTTTGACTGGATTCCAGATTCCGTGAAGTGACTCCAGAATCCCTTGAATGTTTTCAAGGATTCTTCAGACTGAAACACAGATTCCTTTTACTGGATTCAAGATTCTCTTGAATAGACTCCAGATTCCCTTCTTTGATTCTGGATCGCCTTGATCCAGTTCCCTATCTCCTAATTCGGTAGGCTAAAGCTAATCAAAAGTCTTCACGATGTAACACAGGTTCCACGGTTTTGTAAAATTTGTAGAGACTCAAAGAGAATCTTATTGGTTTTGTTTAGCAGGAGCTATAAAAACTGACAAAGTCATTTATTTTATTTACCGGTTTCTATTTTCTTTTATAACATAGACAGGCGTTTCAATAACATTAGTTATAAGGGGCCATTGAAGGTGTAATAGGCGGCTGTGACCACTAAAGGGGCCGTAAGGACGTAAGGCCGTAAGGGCCAAAGAGACGGCGGTAAGAGGTCCCACAGGCGGCGGTAGACCGCCGGTAACCGGCTTTTATTGAAACCCCTGCATAGATAGGACCCTACGCCCGCTCTGATTGGTCAAACACCCATATTTTGTCAGATTCTATAAAACATAGAAAAAGAGTGTTTTTTTAATTACTGACAGCTCGTGTTTTCTACATTTCCCTCGTGTTCTGAAATGCCGGTCGTGTTTAATTTGATAACTAAACAAGACAGAAAAACTTACAAAAAAGGATTTTTTAGACAGGAATCTGAATTTTACAAACTTGACTGGACTCTGTGTTCACAGACGGGAATCTAAATTCAAATTGACTGGATTCTGTATTTCCC
This sequence comes from Zoanthus sociatus, assembly GCA_025331085.2. Classification (NCBI taxonomy): domain Eukaryota; kingdom Metazoa; phylum Cnidaria; class Anthozoa; order Zoantharia; family Zoanthidae; genus Zoanthus; species Zoanthus sociatus. The sequence continues at coordinate 3,018 of JAOBAY020084803.1, forward strand.
TTGATAGGGTTTCGGTTTCATTGACACGATTGACAATATTTTAAGCTAATCTTTTCAAGATTCTGGTTTCAACTTGACTGGGTTCCGGTTTTTACTTTTGTTGAATGAAGAACTATCCTTGACAAACTTCCGTAATCCCTTGATTAGATTCCTAATTCCCTCGATTAGATTCCTAATTCCCTTGACTAGTTTCCTGATTCCCTTGAATAGATTAATGATGTTCTTAATTAGATTCCTGATTCCCTCGATTAGATTCCTGATTTCCTTGACTAGATACCTGATTCCCTTGACTAGATTCTTGATTCCCTTGACTAGATTCCTGATTCCCTTAAATAGATTAATGTTCTTAAATAGATTCCTGTTTCCCTTTACTAGATTCTTGATTCCCTTTACTAGATTCCTGATTCGCTTGACTAGATTCTTGATTCCCTTGACTAGATTCCTGATTCCCTTGAATAAATTAATGTTCTTAATTAGATTCCTGATTTCTTTGACTAGATTCTTGATTCCCTTGACTAGATTCCTGACTCCCTTGACAAGATTCCGGATTTCTTTGGCTAGATGATTAATTCCCTTGATTAGATTCCGAATTCCCTTGACTATATTCCGGATTCACTTGATTGATTCCTTATTTCCTTAGTCTAATTTTTAATTTTCTTAAGTTGTTATGTGATTCGGTATGCTGAAGATAATTAAAAGTACTCACGAAGTAACACAAGTTCCACAGTTTCGTAAAATCTGTAGAAGAGAATCTAAATATTTGAAGGTATTTAGTAAGAGCGCAACTAATGAGTTCGGTAGATCGTGTTTTGATAACTAAAATTCGGTTTTTGTTTTTATTGTTTTAACCAGCCGGATAAACTTACTAAAGCCCTGGATGTAACAAACGTCATCTTTGTCATTATTTTTACCTTGGAGATGGTTTTAAAACTGTTCGGTGCTGGCCTAACTCTGTATCTCAGTCAAAGTCAGAATGTTTTTGATGGATGTATTGTTCTTGTGAGGTATGTTTTTAACGTTTTTGTCATTTAATTAACCAAATCTCATGGCGCAGATCGTAGGGTTGAAACAGGTATAGGGCCCAGTCCCATTTCTTATGACAGCATAATCAGGAGCAGAATGTAGCTATCAGCACAAATGGACCTCATGCAGTACTTCTGCTATTTTAGATCAACCATTGCGCGAAGTGGAAATCAAGTAACATTTTGTGATAACGAGTATTTGAACAAACTGTTTCTGTGAAAAAGTCAATATGGTTTAACATAATTTACGGGTAGCTTTTGGGCATGTGGGCCGAGATTTGGAAGATCTCCAACTGACTTTGAGGGTTCTTCTTCGAGTACCCTGGTTTTCTTTCCTCAACAAAATGCCAATTTAAGGCTAATTAGTAATTTAATTATTATTATCACAGTAGGAACGTACCGATGAATATAACGTGTAATTTTGTTAACCAAAGAACGTGCTAGTAGCTAACTTGAAGCCACTATATTGGGCACTATGGCCACGTTGGTATTGGGCTTTATCCCTATAAAATACCATAAAAAAAATAGTCAACCTGATAGCTAAAAGCCATGGACAGCTATTTTGGCCTTTTAAGGCCTCATCAGCAAGGTATAGTTAGCAAACAGGCTCAGGTCCCCAAAACGAACATAAGTAATGATAAAAGATTTTATAGCCACATCCCACAAGCATCGCAGTTTTACTATTACAAGGATATAAAATGATCATTATCCTAAGAACACCTTATGGCGATGAGCACTGCATTTTCAACCTTGAATTGAATAAATTACGCCTGCTGTTTTTTTTGTGACACATCCGACATATGTTAAACTTAATCTCTTATATTTAATATTTTTTCCACAGTTTCAAGGCAAAACTATTTTTATAGTACAATGAACAACAATGATTACTTTTTTACTGAAACTGAAAAATTATTACTGCTGTCATTAATTATTATCTTTCTATTTATAGCGTCATGGATATTTTTCTAAAGGATGGAAGCGGTATCAGCTTGTCAATATTCCGAAGCATCAGGCTGTTGAGAATCTTCAAGCTTGTGGGGCCGGTCCGTTATCAGCTGTTAGTAATGGTTCGCACCATGAGTAGCGTCATCACGTTCTTCGCACTTCTTTTTCTCTTCATGTTTGCTTTCGCAATTCTAGGAATGAATCTGTTTGGAGGGAAGTTTGCTTTTCCCGACGAGAAAGGATACACTGTCAATGTCAGAAGTAATTTTGACAATTTCCTCTGGGCCATGGTCACAGTTTTTCAGGTGATGATAAGTTTGAGTTGTAATTTTTTGGAGACGAGCGATTTTGCCAGGATCAAGCGTTTCTTCTTTTTTAATAAAACTAGACAGCTTTTGTAATTATGACTGAAATCAGATGTAAAACAAAGAAATCTAGATAGAAACATTTATCAACTGGTCTAATGTAATTTCTTTCATACTTCAGTACTTTTATTTTTTTAGGCTTTAATAGACCAATCCATTACACCATCAGTCAAACAATCAAGCAAGTATTCGGATAGTCAATCCATTCAATTATCAATTCAATCATACAATCAACCGACCGACCAATCAATCAATCAGTTGGATAATCATTCCATCAATATCTCTATCAACAAATTAAGGAAGTGACTATTTCTGCATCTCTTTATTTAAGTTCTACGTATGCATTCGGATAGTCAATCCATTCAATTATCAATTTAATCATACAATCAACCGACCAATCAATCAATCAATCAATTGGGTAATCATTCCATAAATTATCTATCAACAAATTTAGGAAGTGACTATTTCTGCATCTATTTACATTCTACGTATGTCTCCTAGATTCTGACACAAGAAAACTGGAATCGTATGATGTACAATGGAATACGAACAGTAGGAATGTGGTCAGCGTTATACTTCATTGCACTAATGACAATCGGTTACTATGTATTGTTCAACCTTTTGGTGGCTATCTTGGTGGAGGGGTTCACGTGCTCTGGGGTATGTTTCAGTTTGGACACGTTTTAAGAACAATTAAGGATTATATCATTTGTAATTGTTTATCTTTTTAATAACTGGATGTGATATTCAAAACGATAGTACTTAAATTATATTTCAAACAATAGCAACAATTATGAAAACAAACGATAGAATACAACGTTTTCTGGTTTAAAAACAAGATTTTATGCCACTTTACCTGATGATGTCGTCGAGATAACGACGAAACGTTTTTTATTGTTAGTTTTTATAATTAACTGTTTACCAAAGCGAATATTGATGAGAATAGCAATAATTCATTATTCTATAATTTTAGATAATAAACTTGTTATTCCATGGCCAGGAATTCGTCCAACTTATAAAATGAACCTGCATTTTGAATTTAGTTCTTTTTTTAGCTCCCATTCAACTTTTATCGAAGTGTGCAATGGCATCTTTGATTTTGCAGCCAAAAAAAGGTGAGAAAAAGGAAACATCACAGTCACTGGAGATAATACACGAAAAGACTTTGGAAAACACTGCTAGTGACAACTGCTGCTCCGGTTTAGAATGTCTTATTGAGACTGGTAATTCCAGACTATGTCCCGGTAATGAATTTTGCCAACCAATAGAGTATTGCGGTCACGGTGTTAGAAAGGCTTTTAATGGCCCATTTCAGATAAAATCCAAATCCTTTTACGGTCAAGAAAAGAACATGATTGTTGAAGAGCATGTGTCCGGTAAGCAAAGCGTTGATTATCCACTTACAATGCCGGAACTTAAAAAAATGAGACAAACCAACATTTCAATTGTGCAAAGAACACGAATGGCAGGCAAACCTGAACGAAAGAATGAAAAATGTAACCGAAATATTTCAAGCTCTTCGAATGTGGTTCCAGACTGCAGAACTGGTTTGCGAGTAGAAACAAAATACAACCCTGCATATGAGCCGGATGATGATGATACTTTCACATCAACCCCAACAACCCAAACAGAAAAATCCTTAGATAAGAATGTAAAGAATCGGAAATGTGAGTCGAACAAAACTACAGTTGAACAAAAATTATATTCGAAGGAAATCAAGATCCTAAATGGTAAAGCAAACAATTCAGGAAGCAAAACGCAGTTTCCTTTTCCTAACCGCTTGCTATCAACGAAATCGCACAACAGCAATGAGAATACATCCTCCTTTGAAATGAAAGAAAGCTCCATCTTGCAGCAGATACCCACTCAACAGAACCATCAGGAAAGTTCTGGAAATGAAATGGTAAGTGTTAACGTTTTCGTAGTGCTGTAAATGAATTGTTGACAATTTAGACCATCCCCGCTGGAAGCATGCACCCTTGAAGCTGAAAATTGATTTTGGCCTCAAGTGGTTTCTAGGAATGAAAATTAGTAATTACAAACACCAAGTTTTAGTCGAAACATTTCAAACCCGCTTTTTCATCAAAGTTACCAAAAGTTCATAAGAACATCAAGAGAACAATAAGAGAGGCTGCTGGTCAATCAAGCCATTTGCCTCACAATTTTGAATTCATAGGTGATCTTTAGTCCTCCCCACTCCCCCTCAGACCTTTAGTCACTTTTTCCCCACTCCCCCTCAGACCTTTAGTCACTTTTTCCCCAATCCCCCTCCGATCTTTAGTCGTTTTCCTCCACAATCCCTCTCAGATCCTTAGTCATTTTTCTCCCCAATCCGTCTCAGATCTTTAGCTTAGGTCCCCGGGGTATCTTCTTGGAAATATTAGTTCATTAAAAAGCTCAATAATATTGAGTCTTTCAAAGCAGCGACTATGGTTATGGGAGAACATAGGTCTCTGTTTTAATGTCCTTAATTTTCAATTGTGACTTAACATAACATTAACAAACAGAAATGATTAAAATATTTAACCAATAGTATTGAACATTTTAGAGAATCATATCATTCAGAAGACAGGATTGGTCTTTGTTTATTTTCCCTCCAAACAACAGGTTTGTGTAAGACTTACAACTCGACTGATATACAAGTTAACGTATTCACAGAAGTTAGTGGTAAGACAAATAAATTCAGACTGACAGTAGGGTATAGATACAGGTAAACGAATAATTATCGAGGGTTAACAGTAAAATGTTAAACACTGGCTTAGGTTTTGGGTTTGAGGTGCAGATATAGCCATCGTTGCAGGTACAGGATCCATTTAACTGTGTTTAGGTACAGGTTTAGCTAGAACATAAAAATAATGTACTGTAAAAGCAAAAACGGACAATTTCTAATCTTTAGTCCTTTCGTTGGTTAGTTTACACATTGGGGTTCTTAGAAAGGGGGAAGAGACCTACTTTATGTACCAATATGGCAGATAACCGCTTTTAGCGTCTAAATCCCGCGCGAAATTTGTAACAAACGCTGTAAGTCGAAATGATGGAACAAGACTTATGAGAGATGGCGACGTAATCACGAAGCGCCGTAAGTCGAGAATGTCGTAAACAGAGAACCCGTAGTTATAAATATAAGTGTAGCTATACGTTTAAGTAATGGGGGTAGTTTTGGTTGAGGTACAGGTATAGATTTATGAAGATAAGTTTAGATATAATCATAATTGTAGGTTTTGGTATAGGATACCATTAAAGGTAAAAATCTAGGTACAAGTGCAGCTATAGATTAAGAATAAGTACTTTTGGTGAAGTGTAGGTGTTGGTAAAGAGATATGCTAAGTTATAGTTCTGAATGTAGGTTTATGGATATTGGTATAGGGAGTTAAGTATATATAGATATAGGTTTTGGTAAGGTACAAGTACAGTTACAGATGTAGATACAGCTGTATGAGTAAAACTTGTAGTCTTGTTTCACACCACTTATTACAGTCGAGTATTAAAAGTTACCTTTCCCTGTTCAAATATACCACTGAGGTTGCTACCGCAGCTGTCTCAATTGACATTCTATAAACTTGACTTTAATTTCGTTTTTTAGATTACGAGTGTGCCTTGCAACTATTTGCAGCAACAAGTGGTTCGACTACACAGTTCTGTTTTTCATCCTCCTCAGCTGTGTTTTCTTATCAATGGAAGAACCAAGTGAAACTGCGTCTAGCAAAGGGGTAATCTTCCTTTAACGTCTAAAAATTAAGTAAAAAAAGAACAGCAAAAAAACAAGTAATATTTTTCATTGTATTGAATATTAACGCCCGATAAAAATGCACTATGTTTTTAATATACTTAGTTATGCAAGATGTATCTAAAATTATTCTAATAGAACGTTTTCACACAATTCTTGGAGACACAAAAGACAATTGGCGTAGTGATCATCTTGGTTTCGGAAAAAAATCAAAATTCTTTTGTTTTTTGAGAGTACGCCAACATGGCTGCCATCATCACGCTGCTGAAAAACGCTCTATAATCACTACTGCACTGACAAGATTTATTTCAGACAATTTTTCCTTATTAACTGATATAGTTTATAAATATGAATTCACAAAAATTGAAGGTTTTTTTACGAACAATTCTGTTTCTGTCATTGCTACGATAATATTTCAGTATTTCTCTCTCGATACCCAGATTAATCTTCAGCAAAGGTTGTGTAACTGGGATAAAAAAAAATGAAAAACTGCCAATATATATAGTAAGTAAATACAAGTTATCGATTATTATTATTCCTATTCTGATTATTTAGTGGTGTAAGATAATGCATCCTTGTTTTGTTGTTGTTTCAGAAAAGGAAACTTATCGATACTTCCATGTTCGTTTTTACCATCATTTTTACTCTGGAAATGATGATGAAGGTACCAAAGTTATTGATTATAGTATAAACTAGTGTTATTCAATGAGTTTCGGAATGTTTATAAGTGAAAAAACAATTGAGGTGCAAGTGAAAGGATCATAATTTTTATGTTACTAATGGACAGCTAACAGCAGAATTATATCATCATTAATATTCTTGCCGTTTTTGTCGGTTATTTTTGTTTTTTTATTTATGTAATCTTGGTGCTTTCACTTATATCATTGTTTCCGAGATCTCACATAGACTGAATGACGCGCGTAAACGCTATCAATACTATGGCGCTGATATAGTATAATTACATGGGTGAATAGCATGCCGAGTGTGATCATCATTGTGACTGCAGGGCTGGAAATAATTTTTTGCACTTGAAAGGACATATGTCCTACCAAAACCACATCTTGGTCGGACAAAGTAAAATTTTGGTCGGACATAACCTGAAATAAAAGGTTGACTTTAATTATCTTTCAATTACCGAGCTATCACATTTCTTTCCTTGCAATTTGCTCGCATTTCTGTTGCTTGTAATGCCAATAATAAATAGTAAATTATAGGCGGTTTGACAAAAAGCAACAACATAAAAGTCTTCCTTTGAAGCTAACAACCTTATTGACCGAAAACAAAATTACTGCTGTTGCTCCAACGGTTTGCTTAAGACAACAAAAAGTAACGTTTTCTGTAGTCATTCAAATATGGTAGATCAGGAACTCAGAAATAAACGAAATGGGCTATAAAATGTTTTACAGTAACTCAACAATGTTGTAAAACATCTCCTGCCTCATCATCAACTTCATCACCTTCACTGAAAATGGCTTGGT
>JAOBAY020084813.1:0-10554 GCA_025331085.2 Zoanthus sociatus
TATATTCACTATTTTCCCAAAGCGCTTTACAATCCTATCAAAAAAATCTTCCAAAAACTCTATTTACAAGATAAAAAAAAGCTGAAAATTTACAAATATTGCGTTACAAAACATAACTAATTACAAAAACGCCTGCCTAAATGAGAAAGTTTTCAAATTTAATTTAAAAAGGTTGAAGGACTTTTCTTGACGAAGAGAATTTGGCAAATGATTCAAAAGTTTTGGACCTGTCACTGATAATGCGCGATCTCAGTACGTGGCAGTGTTTGTTCTCGGTACTACCACAAGATTTTATGAAGATGCTCTCAATGATCGATAATACTTTATACTTAAATAGTTCCGCTATGTAAAGAGAGGCGAGTCCATTTAATGCTTTGTAAATAATAATACATATTTTATAAATAATCCTAAAGTGTACAGGTAGCCAGTGCAGCCTCTGAAAGGAAATGTTATAAAAAAATGTTAAATTTATGTATTTCTTCCTTCCCCAGTTAGTCTTCATAAATTTCACCTTCAAATTGTGAATCATATGAATATGCTATTTCACATCTATCGATTCCATTTATCCACTTATATGTTAAACAAATTTCTCTTATATGAGGTGGACGAAGAATAGCAAATCAAACTTACGACGATGTGTAGTTTTGGATCAAATGAATCTTTCACCAAGAGGATTTTCTCGTGACACTTGGCATCATGTTGCAGTATCTTTCAAACCAGCAATACCAGAAGTTTCTACAACCGTAACACAAGATGTGTCAAACGCTCAACCTGCCAGGGTATTGTAATGTTAGTCCTGTATAAATCTAAATGCATGTTAACTACCCTTTAATGTGGAGTAGGTACTCAACTAATGGTTCATGAAACCGTGTGTTGAAATTGGTTTAGTATGAGTTTGTCTCCTAAGGGAACAAATAAAGGGATACAATCAATCGATGACACTTAAGAAACCATCACAAAACGAAGTTATTTAATGATTTTGAGGCATGAATGCCTTCATGTAATCAAAGGGACTCTGTGACTTGATTAACCGACCGACCAATCAAACTTTTGTATCCAGTGTCCTTCTCTTTCTCACTCGGCCGAGAGAAGCCTAGGTTTTAGGTGAACCGGTTTACAAATCACTTCAAATATTTTTACAATAACAATGTCACTATTTGATTAATTGTTGACCACAACACCGGGAAATCATGGAAAGAAGGAACACAAAAATAAGATCCCATGTTTAAATCTGAGAATTAATTTATCAATTTTTTTTTCTTCCTTGTCAGCTTGCTACAAACATCAATTAGATTAAAAAAACAAAATATCAAAAACTGTAATATTTCCCAAGTTTACCAAACAAAGATTTTTGTTTGAGCTTCACTTCCTTAGTTATGGCCGGCTAAAACGTCTACAATTTTTAAACTGTAATCTCACATCGTATTACATGCCTCGGCTAAGATCCACCTTTGATTATTTTTGGTGCATTTATCACAAATTAGACCTGTTTAAAAGTATCCAAGGACAACGATGGATCTGTTATATAATTATAGCTGGTATATTCATAACTCATATTAACTGCGTGCGAAATCCTGTTTGAGTTATGAACCACATGCATTTTATGGCAAAGGGGAAGCACAAGGACCATGAGGAAAAATCTTGAGTCAGTATTTTACGATTAATAAGTAGGGAAAAAAGTGTTATTTGCTAGTAAATAGTGGTAATGTGTGACCAACACCAAGACGCAAGCATGGACGAGGGCAGCCTGCTTGCTCACTGGTTCTAGGCCAGCAACCTGGAACTACGTGTTAACCTTTATACCCGCTATAGTCTCCAGGAATAAAACAGAGTCGGCATCATCAACCTTGATGGCCATATCATATCAGTGGCAATGTTTCAAAGTTTTTCAGTTCTCTCTGAGATCAAGGCAAAGCAGTTGAAAGTTGAATGGTGTTCATTCAAAATTTGGGGAATGTAATATTCAAAACAGTTTCAGTTTTGAAATACCACGAACAGGCAATCGTTATTTTTAACAAATTATATAATCTATTGCTTATTTTCTTTTTAGATTTTGATTGTTGTTGATGGTAAGGAGGCCATGGAGGCTGAGTTTCGCTCCCTCACATACGTGCCGCTTGATGAGCATGACATGGTGGTGATCTTGGGACATGCCAGGGTTGTTGATCCAGCAAACGAAATGCACAGCTTTGAAAGGACACAACAACAAACATCACAGGGAGGGTATCACATGGGTGCAGTGTCGATTTTTGTCAGTGAGTTTGTAACTATAGCTCAATTCATCTTTTTTCGTTATGTTCAGTACTGTGCTTGTCATATTCTAATTGGTTTTTAAGTTTATTGTTACCTATCAATCAACTAAGTTTTTTTTTTTCCATTAACATGTGCTAACGAGGCCCAATAAGGCCGCAACAGCCGTCCACGGCTGCTAACATTCAGGCTCACGCTTTTTTAAGGGTTTTAGTAGGAGCTTAGTCCCTCTGACCCGCGAGGACGTAATACCCTAGTTAGTTGCTGTGACATTACAAGCACGCATGTGCAACACAGTTATGTTTACAGGTTTACAATTCTTACAGGAGATAATGTGGTACAGATTTTCAAATATCTAGAAGACTGCACTAAGAACCAAATCAAGTGTCGGAAAGCTTTCTAATACCTTCAACTCTACTGTCGAAGTTTTACATTAGCTGGCTGCGTTTCCAGCGTGGTTAGTCCTTGTGGGGTTCGATTCCCGCCAAGGGCTTAAAAATTGTTTTTCTTCTTTCATTCTATATATACAAACCGAACGCATTTAATATACTTTCATGTCGAAGTTTTAGATTTTACGTCAGATCTCTTCGCTTATCTTTATGGTAAAACTTTTTAATTTAACCAATTAATGTACCAATATATGTTTATATATTTTTAATTTTTATGCTGTTGACAATATGATACATAAATATTTTCTTGACTCCGATTGGTTGAACAATTTATGTTTTTGAAAACTACTCGAATTGCAGTGTTTCCAAAAGAATATAATTAGTAATAGCAGCTCTGTCGAAATTTGAAAACAGATTTTAGTTCACTTTAAAATATCTCCGATAATGTCTGATAAGAGAATTATGTGACCGGCGTATGAGTGGAGATATTTTTTTAACATGATTTAACATGTTTTATTGTTTTTTATAACATCTAGATTGATACTGTACCCCGTGAATACGGCATATGTCAATAAGGATATTTCAACATAAAGTCGAGCGGTTAATTCGTTGCTCTTTATGAAATGAATAGAAAGATTTGTCTCGAGATTTGATACTTGTATGCTTCATAATTTTCCTTATCGAGATGATACTGTGTTTGTCACTTGTCAGTTGAGCTTAGCAATTTCGTCGTACCTTTTGGCGTTTTCTAACATTTATTGTGGTTAAGGTCTGCATTCCCTTCGTTGTTTTACACGTAGGCAACAGGAGCAAAGATTCCGAAGATAATGAATGGGTTGTAGGAAAGGACGAAGCATTTTATCTGTTTTCTTTGGGGCCGCATTGTGCAGTGATTGGTCAACTAAGCGAAGATTTGAAGCTTATTTCGGATGAAAAGAATGGGTAAGTAATCACAAGAGTAGAAAGTCAAATGATAGGAAGAATATATAATATTCAGTAACGAAATCAAATATTTTTTATATAATTATATACGAAATCTTGCCTATAGCTGTTTAACTTTTGGTGAAAATAGTTTTTTTTTTGAGATGCCATCTTCAGAAATGAACAGTTCTGCATAACAGAAAATGGAAAAGCTTATCTTGTGTGTTTGGAGGTCACCCTTGCATGATTAAGGGTCACCACTACCTGTGTAACCAAGTAGTACTCCGTTTATTGGTACGAGCCAGTATTTTTCATCAAATCTGGGTGTTGTCTTTGATTTTTGCATTTTTAAGCAAATGAGTTTGACGCCAGTTAGTGAGGCAATAATCCGTCACAGGTTAGCTCTTAGCAAAAGTTTGAAATCATTTTTACAGCTTCCCCTTGGTGGTAATCTCACTCACCTCAAAAAAAAAAAAATAGAAAATGTCCATACAACAGTTCAAGGCTCAGAGAAGCGTAGGTTTGAGCTTGGAACTGTGGTTGTAAACCAGATGTTGCTAGCTACGCCAACCGTGATTTTGTTTTTGCAAGGCCCTGAAAATGTCTGAATTTTACGACATGTATTCACTAGGTCTTAAAAAAGTATTTTTTTTTTGTTGCTCAAGAATAGCTTTTGTATCTTGTAATCAATATTCGAGTAGTGCACTAGAAAAATATAACGAAACACCGGCATCTTCTTTATTGCTGTCGGATCCCAGGTGCTGGCCCATGAAACCTTGTGTGAATTGAGTGACTCATTACAGTGAGAAGAGTTGTGGAAATGTAAATTATCTGTTAACTTATTTTAAGCTGTTTTACGCAGAAACATGTAGCATCTAAATCATACGTGGCATTGCTTGTTAGCAATTGCCAATTATTTAAAGAAAATTTTGTGTGAAAAGTTGTTGGTCTTAAATAATCCGTGGAAGAACTTAAGAAAATCTTTAAAAGTTCAGGTTTTAACTGCAGGAATCCTGCATAGTAAAATTGTACTTGATATTATTTTATTTTTTAAGACTATTTTTTTTTTCTTTTTTAGGCCTGCTCAAACGTATATTGAAGGCTGCAAACTGTGGATGCGAATGAATGTCTCAGAACGTGCACTTTCGTCAGTGAAGCCAGAATTCATCAACATGCCACATCTTACTTTTCCAGACATTGAGAACGCCCTGAAGGTTGGTATAGATTTATGCTTCTGTTGTTGTACCGCACTCTTAAAAAATTTAGTTCCGTGTACGGCCTTTTCCTGACGTTAACTGTGTTATAACTCCTTGAAGGTTGCGATGCGTTTATACCTTTGTTGTGCTACCGTACACCTTTTAGAAAATTTAGTTCCTTGTACGGCCTTTTCCTTACGGTAACTGTGTTATAAATCTTTGTCGATTTTTGGAAAGCTAGTACTTAGTCTTCCTCTCCCACAGCTTGCGGCCAGGATTAACTTAAAGTTTCAAGCTAGGGAATATCAGAGTGAGAGTGAAAGTGGGAGTAAATATTTTTTAAGGTTTAGGCCAGCGAAAGTCATAATTCATCGGGGTTTTTTATGAAAACCAAAGTTATTAATTATTAAACTCAGCGCACACACATACATTTATTAGGAGAGATATTCTCCTTTACTAATCCAGGTGGCGTTAATTATACACTCCCAAACATCAGTCTAAAACTTCGTTTTCACAACAGCCGGTGTAAAATTCATCCTTTTTAAAAACTGTTTCTGTAGAATCACCAACGCAGTATTCCATTTATACCTATAACAACTGCATTTGCTGCATGTTGATAAAATTGATGATTCTTTGAAGCTCTTCTGATTCTTTTCTCTGCCTTGTTTTCTTTAATACCAAGGCTACTATAATCTACAGCCACAACTTTATGCCTTCAAAATGGCCATATTAATCTATTGAAAATTTATAAATAATGAGTAATATAAATTTCCCTCACCAATTTTCTAAAAGTGGTTGTCAAGAAACATGAAATCAACTTTCACAGGCCTTAGGAAAGGTTAGAGTTAGATTCAAGGTTCCGGCTAAAATAGTCTAAGAATTTCTCGGAAACCGTTAATGACCAGGTAAATCGATATTGTGTTTCTAGGGAAAAGTATCTGGTGCTCAAGAGAAAGCTAGGTTATTGGTTTTACGTTGAACCATATTTCCCACGCACTCGTCATCTTCACCAACATCAGCAATGAAAAATATCTTTATCATTCTAAACACAGTCATCATTTTTATGAATAATAGTAGTTTAACAATGGTGCAGAATTTCTAGCATTTTCCTTTGCCAATTCTGATAATACTCGTCTTTTTCCACAGCGCTGTGTGGTTGCCACCTACAATCCAATACATCATCAAAAGTTTCATCAGTACCATGTACCACAAGATAGGCCTTCTATGAGACGCTACAGTCGGGATGCCGTAGCCAGCAATATTGAGCTTATTTCTACCAGTTTAAAGGCGGGAGTTCCACGTGATCTTCAGCCAATCAGAAGTAGTAGTCTCCTTGAGGCTGCGCACGATGTTGGAGGGATAAGTGTTTTCATATACTTCTTCGCAAAGGTACTTTCATTAACTTTACTTTAGGCTAGGCAAGTTTTGTTTGAAATTTTATGAACGTTCTCATGGCTGTCAAATTCAGCAACGGCCGTGTTACGAAAATATCGTTTTGAGCTAATTATTTTCGGAGTTTGGAGAAAGTTAGTTGTTTCTTGAATTAACGTGGGCTGAAATCTAACAGGACTGCAGAGATCTAACGCGATATCTGGAGTGTTGATATTCAAAACCAATAAGATACAGAGGGAAATATTTATCCTTTGCGAAGAAAAAGAGTGACACTTCTGATGAGGAAAAATGCTCCAGTTAACTTTTATAAACTTGTACGTGTGAAAGACTAATTTTTCTTGTAAAAACTTCGTGAAAAAACATTTGATTTTTGTTGCTCGACAGAAAATTCAAAGAACTTATTTTCATTTGGTCATGTTTGTTACTTTTTATAAAATTCTAGCCTGAAACTTCATTTTGCTGCCATAACATAAGAGATTTCCTTTCAAAAACGTTTTATCGCCCGTGCGGTTCAAGCCCTTATAACGATAGGAAAAAAAGAGAGAATTATAAATGACAACGGAAGTTTATGGTATATTGAATCTATGCAAGAAATTTTATTGAAACGATTTCTTAGGATGACACTAAATCCTTTTCGAGCCAATAGGCCCATAAAGCCGGTGCTCATCTCCGGTTTCTGTAGTGTTAAGCGGATGAGAGTCTTTGTCTGCCCCTGCACGGGACACTAATCCATCGCAGGTTAGCTCCCAGCAGAGGCTGGTACTCATTTACCTACCCCGGAACGATAGAAAGCTAAGTTGACTTAGGCGGAAAGGGTTACACAAATATTCGAATCTCAGCAAACTACTGGGATCGAACTGGGGACCTTGTGGTTGGAAAGCAGAGATCTTACCAACTGCGCCTACCACGTCCGCCCATGATGACACATCCTAGCTTTATTTAGTTTTTGTTCCCCAGCAAATTTCGAGATTAATAGGCGTTGAGGTTATAGTAATAACATATATAAAAAGTTTTATGCCACTAGTCCAGACGAAACACATGCTACAAATTGCCATTTATAGTATTAAAAGGTTTGAATCTGATCTAAAAGCTTAAAATAGTAAAAGACGTTATATAACACGTACTTAAAAACTTTAAAACTAAATTTTCGACCACATCTGTGACCTTCGTCACAGTTAAAATATGCTTGATGTTTCATCATTCGACAAGTTTTAAAGTTTTTAAGTACGTGTTTTACTATTTTAAGCTTTTAGATCAGATTCAAACCTTTTAATAATAATTATGTTATCAACTGATCGCAAAACGAAAATATTCAAAATTTCCATTTTCTGTACGATATTTGTTTTCTACGCTTTCTTGTTTATGTAGATATTTGTAGTTTAAACTTGACGGAAGTGATTCGTTGTCCCTCCGTTAGGTCGTAGAGATCGCAGATGACGAGAAAACCCAATCAGAAGCACTTTCAGTGCTGCTTTCCATTCAGAGACGTTGTGAATACCACGCTAAGGCGATGGACCAGGAAGCTGGTTATACTCTTATTAAACATGTGCTTCTTACTCCACGGTGTCAAATTGGCTACCACATGCTCAAGGTAGGGTGTCATCTTAAAAAAAGATATTTCTGTACAGATAAAATTATTTGTTAACTTAGGTGCCTAGAGAACGGCAGTGTCGGAATAAACGGGGGAATCAGAATTTTCAGGAAAATTCAATAAGCTGAGCGTCAAAAGAAATGGGGATGGTCCATAAATTACGTAACGCCTCTCATGTGTGCCGCGCATGAAAAAAACTTATCAATCACATCTCATGAGATCACTGTAATATCCTTGGCTTGAATAAACAAAGATAGGGGGCAAACCTTTTCAAAGTTGAGCTCAAAGGATCATTTAAACTGGGAATTACCGAGCTAGCCTAAAAGCTGGTCAGGTGCAATGTAACGATGGCCGGAAAAAACATTCAAATTTGGTAATCATATTAAACTGAACATTTTCGATTTAAAAATGAGAAAACATTGTATTGTAAAGAACGCAATGTCAGTTTCCAGTGAAAAGTTCGAGGACAAATATAAACACTACAGATTTCTGTTGTTTTTAAAGTTTTGTGGCAGTGTGCTTAGATAAGTACTCAGAAAAAATAATAGGGGTCTTTACAAGCTCCGGGGGATCGTAAAGAAACCGAAAATTTCATTAGCGCCTTTCTCCCCGTCGATAATTATGTGTTTTCCGATCTATTCACCATCTTGGGCTAATGGACATTAGCTAGCTTGTTTTTTGCACGACTTGAAAGGCAAACTGACTCGTACTATTGTTAATTACAATACAGTACAATACACATATTTAAACTGTTTATTGGAGTAATTTCTTGTTATATTGAATATTTTTTCTTTTAGTATTTGTTTTTAAAAATAAGAATCTATTCTTAATAGCATGTAATTAAAGTTATTTCGTATTTTAAAGTATTAGACAAAACTCACAAGGGGAAGACCTTTAAGAAGAAGGAGAATGACAAGATTTCACCGTTGGAACCATTGAGAGAGGACGGACGTTGTATTAGAAAGAAAGTCGCACCCTTAGCCATTTTTCTGGTTCTTTTCTTGTCAACTGCTTCTTCTGTTAAGCTAGAACGTTAGCTCTTCTTGGCACCTCGTTTTGCTCTTCCGCTAAAACAATACGCTGCTCACACAGTGTATACTGGGTTCCTTCGTTACCTACTGAGGCATAACTGAATATCTAATAATAGAATTAATAATAAATAAATAATAATAAATATCTAAATAATAAACTTCCTTAAAGAGGCTTTTCAGTATTGTATTAAAATCTACCTTCCTCTCGTAGTTAAGAATCCCAACTGGTAGGAGGCAAACCAGTTGGTTTATTTACAAAGCGTGATGAATTTGCCCCTTGTATCACTGAGGACAAATCCATTTGGTATAGTCCAAGTAGGGGATTTGAACCCGGGTCTTCGCATTTAAATCCCCAACTCTGATCACCGAGCCACGTTGCCTCCTCATATGTTTGACTCAGCGGAGAAACGTTTACAGTTTCATGGCTCCACGGGTCTGAATTTTATTTTTGTTCGGTGTTAAAAGCTTGCACAATTGTAGACTCTACTTGAAAACAAGTAAAGCAAATGCTTCATTTTTATAATATATATCTGGAAAATATTCACTGGCTGATATTTATTGTAGCCTGAACATAAGATGCAATCGTTTTTATCAGCGAAGATAGACGTTTTTCTCTACTTTCCTGGGAAAGTTTTGCTAAGTCAGGCGATTATTTTTAAAACCTTCGACTTTGTTTGCAAGAATCGGTAATTTCAGTTTTTCGACATGTTGATTTTGAAAGTCGAGTTCAAGCAATGTGATGTTAGAAGTTTTTATTTTTAATTCCATTTCGTTAACTTTGCGGTCGACACAGAAAGCAAGATGAATAAATGATGTAACTTATGGTGTAAAAGAAGTCGTTCTATATTAACACTTTTTTCCTCTTCCTTTTTTTGTGTGTTTTTTTGCCGAAACTTTAATTTGCCCCTTCACATTCGAAAATATCAACTTGAACAAATTGCAAGGCATGCTGGTAAATGTGTAGGGTTTGTCTAATTTTACAGGTATTGATGGAGGCCGCCTGTGATGGAGAAGTGTTCCGAGCCACCAACCTGAGTGACAAACCAATACAGCTAAACATTGAATCTAATGCAGTTGTTCGCGACATTGCTATTTTCAAGAATTTTTTGCTAGATTGGAAAGTGTGGGAAAAAGCCCCCTCGGAGGGTGAAAAGAGACAAGAATTTAATGCTCCTCTCGGTGTCTGGGAGATGCTCCTTTCAACCGTTGAGATTCTTGTCCACTCAAGTCATGCGCACTACAAGTTTAACGTCAGGCAGTTTCTCAAAGCCGACCTAGTTCAACAGTTGCTTATTGGGTGCCAGGTCAGTTTTTTTAGCACTTAACAATTTGTTCCTGCTCTCAATTCAGAGTCGTAACTAATGCTTGAAGATTTTAAAGTGTATATATCATTTGTGAGATTTTGTAAGTTTAAAATGGCCTTATCCTTCTACATGTAATGGCAAAAAACAATTCAAATAGAATTTTTTTTCATGGTGTAATTTTCGTGTAAAGTTTTGAAACGTCACTTCCAGAGTCACCTTAACGGAGCGATAGGAGGCTGAAAATATTGTTGTTGTTTTTTTTTTGTTTTTTGTTTTTTTTGGCCATGAGGTCAAAAGCAGAATCTAGTATATAGTGAGAGACTTGTCCTGTCTCTATATTTATTATATGGATAATAGTGTTTTACCGGAAACTAAAACTCTCGTATTTTCTATATTTTCTCTTAGTGAAGATATGAAAAAGTTATGTACCAAATGTCCCGGATGTACGCGCGCGTCCTTACAAATTTTAGTAAAACACTA
>JAOBAY020084822.1:0-10553 GCA_025331085.2 Zoanthus sociatus
GGACGTAACAGCAAAAACTTTCTCTGTATTTGTTTAGCTTCACGAAGAAACATTCAATCGTTTTTCTATTCACAAAGTTTAAGGCAAAAAAACAAAACCCTAATGACCCACACAAATAAGTAGACAACAAATCAAAAAGGTGATTTTTCTGAGCCGTCGTCGTTCACGTTCCCGTTCTCGTTGCTTAAAGTCCCTATTCTTTTTTCACTACGGTGTAAAACTTATCGCTTTGTAAAACCATTACCATTTAGTTTAAGTGTTTCTGATTTGGTTATAACATTATATTTTGCTGATATCCAGTAAGTATAAAGACGAATATGCATGATCTTTTGTAGGAAACTGAACCTGTTCATTATCGGCCCCAATAAGCTGAAACAGCTGTCCATGGCTGCTGTCATTCAAGCTCGCCGTTATTTACGGTAGATTGAAGGGTAAGGATTGCTACCAACGTGGCTTTAGTGCCTATTTCAGTATCTTCATTTTAGCTACAGACACTCATGTGCTATCTATACTTGATGCATGTCATTTAAGTCAAATCACACAAGCACTACGCTTTAACACTTGAAAATATACATGTATTGACAAGCTTACCTTTCCGTAGAGACGAGCTCTTTGTAAGTTACTGCAGTAGAATGCTTGGCGACGTTTCTTCTCTTGCATTTCTTTTACTTCAGGAAGTTTGTTATATAATCTGTCGGCCAAAACAGCGCTGGTTGCTTTAACCATTTTTTGAATACTAATTATAATACAAGCGTATGAGCTAATGCTAAATCGTTTACAAGCAAAGTGAACCACAGAGCCGGCGCTTATCTCCGGTTTCTGCAGTGTTAAGCAGATAAGAGTCTTTGACAACCACCGGACGGGACACTAATCCATCGCAAGTTAGCTCCCAGCAGACGCGCTGGTACTCATTTACCTATACCTTGGAAGGATGGAAAGCTGAGTTGGCTTAGGCGGAAAAGAAGATCACACAAATATTCAAATCTCGGCCCAGCCAGGAATCAAACTGGGAACCTTGTGGTTGGAAGGACGAGATCTTACCAACTGTGCCAACCACACCCCATCAAGAGCTTAACAGTGATTAACAAATTTAACAACTGAAGACGTTAGATTAGATATAATTATAGTTCAATATATAGCGCCTGGCATACATGTAATTCACTTATGTTAATGAAAGCAATGGTAGCGAGACTAAAATATGTTTAGAACAACATTTTATGATAAGGATACCCGTGTTGTCATCTTGACGGATTTCCTGAGATTAGCTAATCAAAAACTTTAACTGTTTTCTTTGTATTCAAAGGAGAACGCATAACTAGTGTTACTGTTGCTTGTGGGCTCAACCTTATTGTCATCTTCCGTTGAGCGATTTATTTCCTTAGGCTGGCACATAACGCCTCGACTTCAAATTGTTGTGACCGTGGTAACGTGATTGTCGACGTTTTTTTCTTGGTATTTGAAGGGTAAGTGGAAATTTGTTAATGAAGTTACTGATCAACAATTACTTGATTTGTAACGCGGTTATATGCAATGACGTTACGATACGACCTTCGCGGTTATGAACGCAATTTAAGCAATTGCAAAAAAGAAGCTTGAAAAAACATCAGACTTCAACGGGACTCGAACATGTGGCCTCTACCGTTGCAGTGCTCTAACCAACTAAGCTATGAAGCCACATCTGTTGGAAGCATGTCAATTTTAGTGGGTCCATCTCTGCCATTTAAAGTTGAACAACAATTATATGATTTCTACCGCGGTTACATGCGTTGACGTTGTGATAGTTATTGGTCAAAACATCAAAAGGGGCACATCCTTAGGTTTTCTACGAGAGAAGTGTTTCGTTTCTAAATGGATTTGATCCTGTGTTTCGAGGACAATTTTGCTTGTCGATTGCCACCTCGTCCTGCAGTGACCTGTTTTCTTGACAAGTCATGGAATTACAGCTGTCGAAAAATATGAATCAATGAAGCTATTGAACTTGTGTCAAAACCTGAAGCAGGACAAAAGAAGCAAAGGATATGTAATTCGATGCTGTTTACATAATAGAGCAGGACAAACAGCACTCACCGTTTATTCAATTCTAACATCTCCTTACGAGTCATTTGTCTCCTCCTGGGTTGGTGCAGGTGTTCTGCAATGACATAAAACAATTGCAAATAATGCTAGAAAATGGACCAACTGCAGGAAATTGATCACGTTTTACAACTCACTACAGTGCTTCCCGAAAACATTTTTGATTTGATCAAAACGTAAATTTTTTTTACGAAATTTTAAAAGCTTTATATTTATTTGGTCAACCGCTTCTGTTGACCGTGATGTAGATTACGGAAAAAATCATCTCCGGTTTCTGTGGTGTTAAACGAATGATAGTCTTTGACTCCCCCTGGATCGCAGGTTAGCTCCCAGCAGACGCTGATATCCATTTACTTACCCAGGAAGGATGGAAAGCTGAGTTAGCTAAGGTGGAAAAGAAGGTCATATAAATATTCAAATCTCGGCAGTCTAAGACCACATTTTCATGAAATATAAAGAATTGCCCTTACCACCGTAAGCATATCGAGACCTTTCATCAACATCCCGGTGTTGAGGGAACTGTTTAATATCATTCCTTGGGGAAACTCTCTCGACATTATCACCTAAAATCTCTTGATTGTTGCTTGCCAGGTTTTCTTTTTGCTGTTTTTTGAGCTCAAAGTCTCTTCGCTTCTGTGCCACCTTTTCGAGCCTTTCCAGCGATTTCTTGACAAAGGATGGTTTAACATAAAGAAAGGCCTCCTGGAGGGTCAGTTTTTGCAGCGAGTGTGGCGCGCCCACCGTGGTATTGAAAGTATCCACACGTGTTTGATTAAACTTGGTCTCTCGTAGTGGTTTGGTGGGACGGCTGTAGTGGCTGTTGGACACCGGGTGAAACCAAACTGGTCCTGATTTTTCATCACTTCGCTTCTTTTCCTTTAAAAATTACAAAAGCGAGTTAATATGCACATTATAACCCAATGATGATTTTCTAAGTGAAATAACACGATGACATTGGTCAAGAAAGACTTCATCCCAGCAGAGATTACCAAATGGCCTGGTAATAGACTTCTCAATAATGGAATTTTTGATCTGACGTTTTGAATGTCGATCTGACAATGGACTTACACTGCTTAAGACAAAGACAAACTTTCAGCACTGAACAGTTGATACGAGACACAAAGGCACAAAAATATTTTCCTTCCTCAACGGCCTGTAGACCAAGGGGTCACATCCTTACGCTGCTAAAGGTGAAGAGCACAAAATGAAAACGAACAAATTACTAAAAACCGCCATATTGTTTTTCGCTAGTAACAGGTTGTACAACAATTAGACCTCAAAAAAATGATAATTCAAACTTTTGTGAGATGCATTTATATGAAAAGATAAAAATACATTCTTCACTATTATTTGGCAGTTGAGGTAAATTGACCTTGGGTAACAGCATTCAGCATTCATATCATTACCGTATTGTTGCTGTATTATTACCGTATTGTTGCTTTATTGTTACTGTATTGTTGCTGTATTGCACAGGAAAAGAAAACTAAGTCAATTACCTGAATCTTTTTTACCAGATCCGGTGAATTCTGGGAAGGAACAGGCCTACTATCTTGTTTCCGAGGAGTTAACTGGGCAGAGCGCATTCGCCTTTGCTGCTTCTTTTTCTCATCTCTTGGAGAGTGTTGAGTGATAACATAACGCTCTTCCCGAGAATGATTCCGCTTTATTTTGGTCGGTGTTTTAACACAATTTTCTTCTCTATCATAAAGTATGCCGTCATCGGAATTTGATGTCTGTACAACTTGATGTTCACTTGGTAGAAGTAGAGACTCCTCCCGTGTCTGTGTTCCTACATCATTAACCTGTCTGTTAGGTTTACCTTTTCCCTTGTTGCCCTGCCTTGCTTTGTCCCGAGGAGATGCTCTTGGAGTTGGGAAGTTAACCCCTACATCATGCATGCCCGAGTTTATTGTTTGCACCTCGATATCTTGGTGCCTGTCACTGATCATGCCATTCCTTCCCACTGCCGCTCCACAAATACATGGCCGTTTAGTGACATCTTTCTTAGAATGGATTCCGTTATGAGTTTCTCGATGGATGGTTCTGGGTTTTGAATTACCGATTGCATGTGCTTCAAGTGTAGTTGAAGTGTCACTGCTATCTTCTAAAACAGTTTGTAAATCGCTAGTTGATGTCGCTGTAGTTATTTCGGTTTCAGTTGTTGTAGAGTGGTTTGAACGTTTCAAAACTTGACCTTTCAGGATCTGATCAGGCCTGACATTTTTTAAAAGTCGTCGTAATTTAAGCTGACGAGCTACCGAGTTGTTGACATTGGGGTGTATAAAGGCATCATCTAATGACAGTGTTGTTGTTGTTGATGAAGAGGATGACGTATCACTCAATGAAATAGTGTTTAAATATCTTTCACTTTTTTCGTTGGTATAACTGCGAGATTTGCTATCGCTCGTAGAGCGCGAAAGCTGAGAGAATGGAGTAGAAACTCTTTTTGGCAATGGCTGTGATAACATAGAAGACAGTTTTGACAAACGTGACAATGTACTGCTGCCTCCCTCTGATTCCGGACTATCTGTATTAAGACTTCGTTGGAATCGATTCCAAAGTTCATTGAGATCTTGAGAGTCTTTTGGTGCTCGTGACTTGGAGTTCGTGGTTTTTTTCTGCCGCCTGTCATGCACTTCAATTTGTCCCTCATGTTTACTTTGTTGATGAGTTTTGGATTTGGAATTCCTAGATTTGTAACTATCAAGGGATATGTCATTCATTTTCTGTGTCCGTGACTTGTTTTCAGCGGAAGTTTTTGGCAGACGATCATATCTTCTGGAATTTCTAGCAATACTCTCTTTTACGTCATCATCTGATATAGAAATATGTTCTTCAACCACACGGCTCTTCTCCAACACTTTTGGTCTTTCTTTTTGAACAGTAGTGTTCTTATAAGGTATTTCTTCTGCCAAAACCTGCGGACGAAGCAAACTTCCGTGTTTCAAATTAGTTGTTTGAGAACTACTGTGACTACTTGGTGCAGACCCCCCAGAGACATAAACTGATATATCTCTGTTTTCCTGTAGCCTTCTCCTTGATGAAATTGCTTCAAGTCCCATTGCTTTTCTTCGCCTGTTGGTACTTCCTGGGCCCGAGGATTTCCTTATGTCGTATATTCCATATGAAGTATTTCCCTTCTTTTTCCCGGAAGAACTGTCCCTTTTGAGCAATGGCCGGTATATGTCTGAAGCTGAAGATTCGCTTTGAAACAGGTCGTTTTCATTTTGAGAATGAGCAGCATTCCGTTGCACAGTTTCTTCATCATCCTGATTACTCAGAAAACCCTCACTTAGAGAGCATATGCTTTGTTCTTCAATTGATTGTTCATCTGTAACCACAACCCCCTCGTAGTTGCTTGTATCTCTTAGAACAGAAGATGGGCGAATATAAGAGCCATAGTTTACAGAGCCTAAGTCTGTTAAGGGTGTAACTGTACCAGCACCCAAAGATAAATGATAATCTCTAAGCGCTTTATCCTCTCTCTGCTGTGTGGAAGAAGTCACAAAGGCTAACTCATCAATACCTATGTTTTCCAAAGCAGGTTGTGAAATGCTCGTAGATCTGCTTTCAGTTCCACGAGGTGGCAAAAACCCGGTTAAAACATCAAAGTTAATAAAATCATGACCATCTTTTGAGGGACTTTGTTGCGGTTTGACCTCCTGTTTTGGTACATGTCCTTTATCCCTTGAGTTAGTTGTCAAAACTTCATCAACGGCTGTTGGTGTAGATTTTGTAGCAAGGTCAAATGATTTTCCTGACAGCTGACTGAAACTTGGTTGTTTTTTCTTTAAATAATTAAAACCGCCTTCTAACACTGGCTCATAACTGAGAAGATCATCAGTGTCATCTGAGGAGACATCATCATTCAGTGGTGATGACAGCTTTTCCTGTGAATGATAGCTTTTGGTGTCATAGTGATTCCCTTCTTCAACCAGTACAATATCAGGAGATTTTGTCTGTTTAATTTGAACATCATCTAGTCTAGATGGTATCCTCTTAATTTCATTCCCTAAAAGTGACGTCTCTGTGCTGGATGACCCCTGCCATGCAAGCTTTGGTTGATGTCGTGTCCCATTCTCAACAGACAATGTGATATCTTCCGGAATACTTCCAACAGGGTATCTTGCCTCTATTTCTGCTAGAATTTTATCCCTTTCTTTCTGACGTTTCTTTTCTATGTTTATATCCTTTTTTACATGGCTAATTACCCTATTGGAAGTTGGCTTTTCCACTGAAAAGATAGATTTAGTTCGAGATTGTGTTGGAAGGTGATAATCAGATGGAGGAATGGGCATTGACCAAGCAAATCCTGGCCCGCGTTTTGGAACGTCAGATTCAGATGATAAAGAAACTTCAGATTGACTTTCAGTTAGATTCTGCTTAGCATAAATTGTATTAGCACTGAAGGATGACAACACATTTTCCTCTGATTTTTTCAAATTAGCAATTCGATCTAAGCTGCCAGTTAAAGTCTCCCTGTTCGAAGAACCAGGTGCAGAAACGTCTGAGTCATCTTGTTTAGAGCTATCTGTTCCTGAATCTGAGTAAGAACGCAACTTCTCCTGTTTTAAGCGATGAAGCATTTCTTGTGTAGCTTTAAAACTTGGACCAAGTAGTTTAGTGACTGGACTACTCTCTTCATCTTCACTGACCATTCCAGGACGTCGTTCCCTGGCCTGAAACATTGATACCTGTGTCTTTGGCCGACCTTGTAAATAATTGGTTGCATTCTCTACTCGTACATTTGTTGTTCTTCTTCGAGAGCTTTGCAAGTGGTCATCTACATCAGCATCAAGAACGTCTCTTGTATTAGTTTCTTCATATAATGGACGTTTAGGTGAAGGAAGGTGATCAATTAGATATTCTTCCTGATTCGATAAAAATTGCCTGGAATCTGAAAACCTAGTTGATTTGTATGTTGCATTATGCTCTGACATACTATACATACTTGCACCTTTATTTTCTGCAGCAACTGGCTTGGGTAAGTTACTGCTTTCAAGAGGCCCTGATGTTCCTCCTGAGAGAGGAACTGGGTTAGGCATGGTATTTAATTGAGATACAGCTAAGCCTAATAAAGATGAAACTGAAGTACTCGATGTAGCAATTGAAACTGTGGCAGTGGAAACATTGGTGAACGGTGCTGCAGTGAGTTCAATTCCGTCGCGACCATCAGGTTGAAGACGTTCTGTTGAGGGTATTACCCCATTCAGAGATTCACCTGATCTGTTGGAAAGGTGGGATGGTTGAACATCAGTACTGGAAATACTTTCAATGCTCGTCTCTACTGGTGCAAAATTCCACCCCTGTGTCCAATTCACTGCTTGTGATGGAGGATATTGAATTGGCACAGAGTTGGTGAGTAACGCATTCTGAGTATCTGTTCCACTGACAATAGGCTGCTGTGCAACATCTGAAGATCCATTTCTACCAATAGTCAGGGGCCTGCTTGGAAGTAGGGTGCTCGCTCTAATGTAATCTGAAACTCGGCTTGGTTCAACCCAAAAATCTCCATTACTTTGCTGGCCGTATTCCGCTTCTTGGGAATTTCCGTTTTCTGAGGGAAAAACATCTGCAGCATTACTTGCAACTGGTAATTGAATAGTGCACGATTGCAATGAAGTGTGGTTACTATTGTCATTAGCAGAGATTACTTCTTGAGAACTATTTTGGTTTAACTTGTCTGGCGAAGGGCTTGGATTCGGTAGGCTAACAAACTCAACAGACACCTCACTTGCTGTAGATGGCGATGTCCTATAAACATCGGATTGAACCTTTGCATGTTGCTCCGCTGCTGAGTTTGTGGATGAATCAGTTGATTTATGTGAAGTGTAGCTATCTTTGCTATGATTTGAATAATCTGACCGTTCACTAACACTATCAACTCTGTTTAATGGTTGGTCAGATTGTAAGGTGAGTGGTCTACCTTCAGTTGATTGGAGAATACTCGAATTGAGTGTCTTCTCTACTGTCACCACGGGCTCGCTAGATTGTGAACTGAGTGACCTATCTGTCCTTGTTAATGACTGGTCAGGTCGTAAACTAGGCGACCTGTCTTTCCTTGTTAATGATTGGTCAGATGGCGAATCGATAAGCTTGTTTTCAGCAATTGATGATTTATCAGATTGCAAGCTGTTTGGCCTACATTCGTTGAGCGACAGATCAGATTTCGAACTGAGTGACCTATCTTTACTTGGTAATGACTGGTAAGACAATGAGCTGAGAGGACTCTCTTCTTTCAATGACTGGTAAGATTGGGAACTGCGTGGTGTATCGTCACTTGTCAAAGATTGGTCAGATCTTGAATTAAGTGCCCTTTCAGGTTCAGTCCCACCTTTGATACTCACATCAGAAACACTGCCTTCTTTAACTAAAGGGCTGACCCTCTGATTTGGAGGCACAACGGAAACCTGTTTAGCATTGATTGCTTGATCACCTGTTTTGTCCACATCTCCTGTAAAAGACAAATATTAAGCTAGTTAAACAAAACCAGAACTGGTATCATGAGGGAAGGGGGCACTTAAAGTTTTTTGTAAGTGTTAATGGTCATTGCTCCTTAACAACTGTGAAACTGTCTAAAACGTATCCATTGCTCTAACACACTTCAAAAGCTCCTAACTGCAGTTAATGGTGATGAACTATAAACAGCTTCAGTTCTGAAAAACATTTGACATTTTCTTCTAAAACAACAACGAGAAGCCAAAGAAATATGAGAAGTTAGTACAACAAACTTGCTATAAATTTCTTTACTTGGTAAACATCAAGGTTTAAAATTTATGTAAATCGTCAGTATTGGCGCAACCCGGTAGAAAACATGGAATAAACTGGGGCAGATTTTAGACACTCAAATATTTAGGTTTCCAGATGACCAAGTTTCTCTCCTCTCAGCAACGAAATGCAGCGCAAAACTGTTCAATGAACCAGTTAAACTAGCAGCTAAGTTGTGATTAAGAGTTTGCAAGCCTAAATCAAAAGTTATGCAGTATAAAACAGTAAACGATCTGCATCCAATCACAATGGAAGATAAAGAGTTAGAAGATGTCAATTAACTTTCATATTTTAGGGTCTTAAACTGATAGCAAAAAAAAACTCTACAGCTGATATTGAGAGTTGCATTGGCAAAGCATCATCCACTTTCAACAGTTAAGAAAAAGGCTGGACATCGAATCAGTGCAGCAGAAACACAAAACTTAAGATCTACAAACTAAAGCAATGTGTAATCTATTTTGATGAATGGAGCAAACTCTATATTGTATTTCCTATTCTAAGATCACCTCTGTTCTCCACAGTTTAATCGTTATAGTGTGAAGGCCACAACCAGTCAAAAAAACTAAAAAAGCAATTGGTGATATTCACAAGGTTCCAGTTCGGCACACATGAAGGTCAGTTATACAAGAGAATCTTATTAGAATCTAGTTTGAATCTTATTATTTGACCTCCATAATTTGCTATTGTGTTATATCCTCGTGGGACTTAGTGAATATAACCAATACTATTGTATAAGAATCTACCTTTGCTAGATAAGGAACCGCTGGAATGGTTACATAACTGCTGCCTGGGTTCATCAATCGTTTCGTCCTTAAGGGTAGCATCTCCGCTCTTATCACTATGTTTTCCAGTCTCCGAGGTCGATGACCTCTCATTCCATGGCAAGTCCTTGATGCTGGCTTTAAGTTCTTGCAGAGCATACCACTGCTCTTTGTACCTGATGCTGTCAGTCTACAACAAAATAAAAAAGTAGAAAATGTCTTTTCTACTAGTTATGTAGTCTCTCTCGAATTATTAGAGAAAAGATGATAATATCTCTCAGGCCATATTGTTAAGATTTCAAATGTTTGAAAGCCACATTTACCGTCCCAGATCCTACAACTGTCCAGCAAGCAAGAGTTGGGAGGCAAAGGGAGATAAATAGAAACTTAACAAAAGAACGAGCACTGCAGATCAAAATTTCCTTTGATATTGTAAAATAATCTTTGAGGTTTGGTTTACAGTATCAGCTGTTAAAGCGAAAAACCACTTTTTATTGTTATCAAATTACCAATGAGTAATGGATTGACTATAATTGACCTGCTTTTAACAACATGGCTTTGCAGTAATAGAAACGATGCATCATTACTGGCAAGGTCGTGAATTTGAATTCTCATGAAGAAAAACCTTTTTTCTCCAGGTTTCCCTTATAATTATTATTGCAATTCCTTAAATTTGGCTCATACTGTAACTACAAAGATCGTGAAATAATGTAATAACTTAACCCTGTTATAGCCCTTGCTGTCTATCGGTATATCAATTCTCCTTAACTAACTCGTGCAAAATACAATTATTTAAAATAATAAAAAACGAGGATTTGATAGCACTTTGTAATCTCTTTAGTAAGAAAGATAAATTCTCTCAAACTGTTGAATTGAAATATATGGACTAACGTCTGGGAGAATTTATCAACAGGTCAAATAGTCACAGTATTAGTCCTAATCTTGACAAGA